>JAODXP020006949.1:20000-69215 GCA_027497455.2 Sardinella longiceps | reverse complement strand
CAAGAGAAAAGTTTGGTGGATCACTGTTGGTTTCCCTGAACAAACTGGTGCTCTTGGAAGGGAATTTCAAATGAACATCAGAAAACAAATATATTCCAGGTCCAGGCACTCAGTTAATCCAACCAAAAAGTCTTTTTAATGAGGGCTAAACATTTAAAAACACAGACGCGTATCGGCCTTCCGGCCTTCATCAGGGTTGTCATTCCTGACAGCCAGTTTTGTTATGTCGCTAATATTGAAGACAGTAGCCTGACTCTGATGCCTACTAGGGCATGATGGGAGTTTTTTTTTCTTGCCGTTGTTAGATATGGGGAGAAGAACTACTACTTTTATATGGTTCTTGGCCTGCTATTGTGCGTTCTGTTACCCAACCAGGTGCATAATACGCGGGCCCAGAACCTCATAAAGAAGTAGAGGTTCTTCTCCCCCACATCTAACGAATGGCAAAAACTCCCATCATGCCCCGGCTACGTCAGAGTCAAAACTACGCTGCAATATTTTTTTTATTTACATTTCAAGTGTTCAAGTGTTGCGCATTTTGCGTAAACTCTTACTCCTTGTGATTCTTGAACTGTTTGTATAAGGCTCGTGCATTGCCACAGACGCCATCCACAGAGTTGTCCATTTCTTTCGTCCTCCCTCCTTCCATCTGCCATTTGCCTGCCAGTTCTGTGGTCCAATGGGTGAATCCCATGAATGATGATGTAGATCTATTGAATTTCATAACCAGCACCTTATCATAGAAACACTGCTGATATGTCTCAACAACTTTCAGATCATCTCCACTGTAGATGCAGACATGCTCCATGTGGAAGAAATGCCCAGCTGAGGAGGAAACTAAAAATAGAGAGACACCTTTCAAGGAGATGAGACTTCACTTAAAGGAATCCGGAGTGAATTCAAGCATAGCCCTGTTGAAAGAGCTTGCTAAATGCGCTAGTTAGCGAGTGGAACAAAATAATTTGGTACAGCATAGACCGAACGCGAACGCAGAAGCAAACAGGCACTTTACACTGAATCAATGGGACCTGACTATTGGAAACCTAGTAAGATCTGAGGTTACATTGACTTAATGTAAAGTGTTTTGTGTTCGCGTTAGGTCTATGCTGTTTGAAATTCTTTCATTTCATGCGAAATACAGTATATTGCTGTTGGAAGGCTCGTGCAGCAGGACTATCCTTGAATTCACTCCGATGCATTCCTTTAATTAAATCTAGGCTACTGTTTTTCAGATATCTACTGATATCTACTGTATATTAGGATTCACCGGGGATTGAACCCTGATATTTGGTGTGACAATTCAAAGCTAAAGAGGAAAGTACCTAGAGTCCCCCGTCAGCTCTAAAGTCAGCAAACAGGTTTTCTAACTTTGAAGAGGTCTGCAGAGATTGCAGAGATCAAGATGTTGGAGAACAAGTGTTTAACTTGGTAATCAATGCAGGAGAAGCACAAAGAAACATCCAAAATAAATGCTAAACAACATGGGCCAGTAATTTAGTAGGAGAAAGTACAGAGTCAGCAACAAATAAGAGTTTGACAGTGGAGGGATTGTCACACGTTTCTAGAACACATACTGGCAATTCCGAGGTGCATCGTGGAACTGCTTACCAGTAAGAAAAGAATGTAGGGCATTAGGACTGTGTTAGTGATGGTGCATTATTTTCACCCTTGTTTGCGGTCATGCAAGTGAACTTGGCATGGTGGCCCTCTGAGGAAAATCTCAATGCTCACATGGCCCTTGGTAAAAACCAGTTTGACATCCCTGCATCAAGGAAAAAAACCCACTAGTGGCCCCAGATGGACAAAACTGGGATTACAGGTAAAAATCATGACAATGTCTGAAAACGATAACGTAAAGCTAAGAATTGCAAAGTGGGCACTTCTCAAAATAAGACTGTGTGTTGTCAAAAAATATGGGGTGTGTGCTCTTTTAAGAGTGAGTACTGTGCACACAAAGTTTGCATGAACTTCAGTGTGCTCATTCAATTCAAATCAATTCAATTTTATTTGTAGAGCGCTCAAATACAGTGCATTGTCTCGCGGCGCTTTACAGACAGTACGGGAAGCATCCATGAGAAACAGGGGCAAGGAAAAACTCCCTACACTTTGCTAATAAATAATTTCTAGGAAGAAACCTTGGACAGATCCACGCCTCATGGACTCAGCCTACTTGCCTGAGGCCTAATAAAGTATCCGTAATGTCAGTAGTCTGATTGACCATGGTTTAGCCTACACAGAACAGCATGAGTACTGAATGTAGTCTGAGTTAATATTTACATAGTTTGTGTGACAGTCAATAGGGTAGAAGGGTCAGGGGATGGAGTCAGTAGTTGGGGTGGCACAATGCATACATAAATAAATGACTGGTTTTAAGACCACCACATTAAACCTTGAAGATATATTATAGAACTGTGAGTTGAATGACAAGCAGTGCAGAAACAACTAAGGCATAATCCTTATGTAAATGTACTTCTTTCGTATAGTGTAGGCTATACCAAGACATGACAAAAAAAAAGAAAAATTAGGTGGCTAGTGGCTACACATTGAACAGAACAGATCAGTTGAGAAATAATGAGAAATAATGTACAGAATGTACAGAAATAATATACAACAAACAAAGTTTCAGAATTCAAGTTCAGTTTCTTCATTCTTTAGTCATAATTTCCCAATTATGTAATAATAATAAGTAAAAAAAAATCTCACCAACTCTTGTCTGAAGGAAACATGTTGACATCAGGGTCACAATTATGACTTTCAGTCCCATAATGATTCAGGCCATGCAGTTTGTAAAATTGTGTTACTGTGTTAGGCTTGTCGGCACCATGTGACTGAATCAGACTGAGCAGCTCACTTTAGTGCAGACACAATGATGTCAACATACCATTCATCTAAGTTGTAGAAAGCGTGGACACACCCTTGTTTCTGTGTTCTTCAAAAATTGTGCAACTCACTGATGGGAACCTCTGTGATCACTTAGCTTTACAAAAAAGAATGTTTTGTCAGAGGGACTGGTCATTCAGAGGAGCTATATCGAAAGAAAGCATCATTGTTCTCAACAAAATGTAATTTTTATATAGATTTTTATCCTTTATATACATTTTTTCCTCCGCCAAGGAGGTTATGTTTTCGGTCGCGTTTGTTTGCGTGTCTGCTTGTCTGCTTGTCTTTCTGTCAGCAGGATAACTCGAAAAGTACTGCACGGATTTGGATGAAATTTTCAGACAATGTGTACATATATTGGGACAAGCAAGAACTGATTCGATTTTGGTGGCGATCAGTGATCCAGAACATGATCTAGAATTTATATTGTGTCTGTGACCACATTGCCTTTGGTGGAGGTCTGCGCTCTCTGATCGCTTTTCTAATTATCAATAAAATAACTTTTAGCGCATCATCATAACTTTTAGAGAATCATCAAATGTGATTTCATGACTCTGGTGCTAGTTGCTGATGCATGACTTTTGCCTTTGCATTCATATTAGGCCTTTCGTACAAGCACTAGTAAATTATTAAAACCTGCACATCTGGAAAGTATTCACACACTTTTCAATATTTTTAATATTTTATTAATATAAAAAAGATCATACATTCAAAAAACATGCCACAGTCATGAGTCATGTATGAACACATAAATGAAAAGAAAATGTATGTGTAAATGAAACAAAAAACTCCCAATAACTTTTCTTACATCTACAATTTATCATTCATGTTTTATATTGGAGACTGGTCAGTTTGTCATTCACTGATTAATTAAATTGTCACTTGGCTGATTCAGCGCTTTCATAAGAAGGAATGTTCCCGACGTCATCCCCAGTATTCCGAGTCCAACCCCTAATCCACAGAGGATGGAGAGACCACTTGAGAGAGCAACCGGTTCCTGCACTGGAAGAGCTGGGGGAGGGGGGGGGGGGGGTGAAAGGTTGCCATATATCACACAGGGGGGGGGGGGGTGAAAGGTTGCCATATATCACACAGCTGCAGCCGACATAACTTGTGCAATGGAATCTTAAGTATTAAAACAATCACAATTAAGGATTAAAATTTTGTTTTGACCAAAGGTTTTATAATGGTCAATTTGGCATAATGCTGTGACTTACCCCAGATTTTTGTGCTTGGTTGCTCTAGGGCTTGATGTTCCACAGTGCAGCCATAGATGTCTCCTTCTTCAGGTGTGAATGCCAGGGTGGAGAATATGTGGAAAGTCCCATCAGCGTGCCCATGGTAGTGGGACTGGCTCATCCCCTCTGTCATCTCCACATTGTTTTTCATCCATCTTATAGTGATAACAGGAGGGTGGAAGTGATTGACAAAGCAGATAAGTTTGTTCTCCACTCCCAGCTCTACATAGTCTTTGGCGTAGACAATGGTCTCAGGAGGATCTTTGGGTGCGAAAAAAGAAATGCAACACTCCAAGTTAGAAGAGATTGTAAATTGACAGTCATACAAATTTCTGTTTTGTTTTTTTTTTGTTTGATTGTTTTTTGTTTGTTTGTTTGTTTGTTTTTGAAAATGAAAGAAAATATGTTTATATATATATATATATATATATATATATATATATATATATATATATATATATGGACTTCAGATTACGTTACATATACATCCAGAAAATCCTGCCATTAGACACATGGAAAAAAAAAAAATTCACATTGTTAACTTACCTTCTGTCTCTGTAATGTTCACCTCTTTTTCAATGAGAGTTTTTATTTTAGTGGTGCACGTTGACCTATTTCCTGCAAGCTTGTAATCAGGGAACACTAGAGCACTTGAGTTTATAAATGGAGGGAACATGAAGATAGGCTCCATCTCATCAAAAAACATCACATCCTCCCCATTGAATTGGAGTCCAGTCATTCCATCCGTCTTGAAACATACATTGTAAAAACTCAATGTATGTCTAACTGTCAGAAAAGTAAACATAGAAAAATATAACCGTCAAACAGCAACATGGTCAAAACTATTGCTTTGTTTTGTTGAAAAGATTAGATTAATAAACAGTGAAAATAAAAAGGGTGTCACTCACTTTGTGTCATGCCCGAATTGGAAAACGCCAAAAAAATTATACACTGTAGTAGTACATGCATCCCCATTGCTACACAGCACAGTACACACACAAAACATTCAATCTTCAGGAAGAAAATGAAAGTATTGTCGTCAGTTCCTTGTTACAAATGCTAGCATTTCTTTTGCCCTGGTAAAACAAGCTCTACCACTTTGCTTTCCAAATTTCCCTTAGCCAACAAGCTCTACAACTTCAGTTTTCCATGTTTCACTTGATATAATTTCAGCAGATAAATAAAGACAGTGAAACCATAATTTGGAGAATTCAGCAAACTCACCTAAAGTGCTCCTAGCTGCATTTGGTATTTTTTACAAGATAGGAAAAAAGGTGAAGTCACTGGAATGCACATAGTGATTTGTTTTTGTTGCTGCTGCTTCTTCTTTAGGACATGGCAAGGAGAAGAATAGTACATTTTTTTGGAGTGGAGTGGAAGATCAGGCGGAGAGGGAGGAAGATGATTATTCTGATGATGAACATTATGGTGTGTGATGCTTTTGTTGATTGAGATTCTGAAACGAATAGTTGGTTAATTAAAAATGTGATGTTGTTGTGTGCACTTGTCAGTTGTGACACATGTCAGTTGTGCCCCCTTATGGAGAGTCAGGTGTCTGTGCACTGCATACCTGTCTTCTGGACACTGTGCCTCTCAATGCGCTGCCAGCAGAGCAAATAACACCGTTGGTTAGGGCCCCTACGTTACCGGGGTCTCTTGGGGGCACTGAAACCTCTTATACTTGGGCTCTTATACCTGTTGTGCGTGGTCATCATGGTCACACTACATTCACATGATCCATTCACTTCACATTCGAGCATAACAATACATGGACACTTCCTTAGTTTCATCATGTGGTTCACATACTATAGCTTGCATAGTGCACCCCATGCTAGAAGACAATAACCACACATAACACACAGTTCTTTTTTTTTTTTTTTTTTAAGATATTTTGTGGGGCTTTTTGCCTTTAATCAGATAGGACAGTGTAGAGATGACAGGAAACAAGTGGGAGAGAGAGATGGGTCGGGACCGGGAAACGACCTCTGGCAGGAATCAAACTCGGGTCCCCGGACCGACGGCCCGACACCCCCATAACACACAGTTCAATATATGCAACTCTCAGCATCACGAGTTGCGGTATGCCCCTCGAGGTGTCTAATTAGTTAACCATTACATCCTGCAGAGGCAGGGAATATTACGACTAATCAGGGTCCCCATATTCACCATATACACACATAACAATGACAGTCTCATGTTACAATTACTGCACATGTTAGACGAGCACATTACAACAGAGCAGAGCAGCTGTTAGAGCTCATGTTAGAGCACATGTTAGAGCTCTGCTATAAGTTCTAGTAAAAATAAGCCTGATAATAAGATACCATAAGGTCAAGAACCATATACTACAAACCGAATTCCAAAATAGTTGGGACACTTTACAAATTGTGAATAAAAATGGAATCCAATAATTTACAAATCTCATAAACCTATATTTTATTCACAATATAATATAGATAACATTGCAAATGTTGAAAGTGAGACATTTTGAAATATTATGCCAAATATTGGCTCATCTCCTGCCATCTGTCAGTGGATCATCAGCCTTCAGACTGACAGGAGTCAGCAGGATGTGGAGCCAGGACAATATGCACTAGTGCTCCACAAGGGTGTGTCCTTTCTCCGCTGCTCTTGTCCCGCTACACAAATGACTGCAGTTCTAAAGACCCTGCTGTCAAGCTTCTAAAATTTGTAGACGACACCACTGTCATTGGCCTCATCCAGAATGGTGATGAATCTGCATATTAGCAAGAAGTTGATCAGTTGGTGCTCTAGTGCAATCATCACAATTTAGAGTTAAATATTCTAAAGACTGTGCTGGTTGTGGACTGTCATTGTGTCACCTGGTATTTGTCATGGTTAGGTTTAGGGTTAGGGTATGTTAGAAGTCCATGACAGGTTTATAAAGTTTATGACAGATTCCTGACAATGTCATGTCATAGTTAATGACAGTGTCATGTCAGTCTTATGACGGTACCTTCAAATAAAATGTTACCAGTCCGGTAATCAGACATGAAACCTCTGAAACTTTAATATAATAACTTTTAATATTAGTCATTTTTTAAAAATATATTTGACTTTGATTAAATATTTGATTTAATCTTACTTTTTGTAATTGCTGATCCCTGATCATTTTAAGACCAATGCAATGATCTAAACAACAGGGTGCACGGGCACTTCTGTCCCTCTGTTATGTCGCTCTGAAACATTTAGCATGGGTGCCTGGCTGAAGAATCAAGAAATGGCATAATATCTAAACTAATCTCATCTAATAGGATGTGAAGTTCAGTGATGCTGTTGTGATGGTGGTCTTCCTTCTCTTCTCACAGGAAGTGACCATGCAGATGAATCAGTTGGAACCAGGGGCGCCGCTAGGGGGAAAGGTTAGGATGATTCTAAGGGCCTGGCACTGACAGGGGAGCCCAGAGAAAATTTTAATATTAAAATCAATATTTGAGGGGCCCAAAATATTTTTTGTCATAGGGCCCAAAATTTCTAGCAGCGCCCCTGGTTGGAACTGTTGCTCAAACTCCAGCAAGACAGTCAGGGACCCTTCTGAGACATCTTGAACTCCAGAGAGACAGTTAGGGACCCTGCCGTGAGATCTCTATTTCCCTGAATGGGTGAATGCATCTCCTATGGGAGCCTATGTGGGTCATACAACTGTTGGAAGGGCTGTTGTGCTGTTTTGGCTACAGAAGAAGAGCTGACTTAATGGAGTATATTGTTATGATGACACATTTTGAATGGACTTCCCCATCCCACTGGTGTCAGGAGAATGCAGTGAGGTGTGAGCTGTTGGTAGTGGACCTGCAGGACTCACTGGTTCACCTGTGTTGTAGTGCACGTGTTGGCCAGCTCACGTGGGGATTCTTGGAGCATTGAAGTAAACTGCATGTATAGTCTGCTGCAGTACTTCATCATTTTCTCTCTTTTTTTGTATGTTTTGTAATTTTTTGTTGAATCTGAAAATATCTATTGTAAGATTATTTTCTGGCCATGTGCAAACTTGTCTTTTTCATAATATTTTCACAATATTTTCATGATCCATCAAGCGGAAACCCATGAATGTTTTGATGTCTTGCAGTCGCTGCCCTGAGCTAAATAAACATGACATAAAAAAAATACATATAGGCCTAACCAGAATTTGTTAATAACTTTGGTCTTTGCCTTAATCAATGTTTTCCCTCAAGGAACTATCCCCCAAATCTAGGATTAGGATGAGGGTCAAGTCGGTTAGGATTTAAAGGTTGTGCCTGGAAGGTACCAAAAAATACAATTGGGTCTGTACAAGTACAAAATATAAATACAAAAAATACATTTAGGTCTTTTAATAAATTGTTTTGTGATTCATTCAGTTCTGTGTGTAAACAAACTTCATTCAAATTTTTGAAAATACTCTATTGTCTCGTGACCAATTAAACCTCAGACACATCAACAAATCCCTGTCTTCCGGAAAAAAAACTTCCATGTGAGCTCCAAAGTGAACGAACTGGTTTTCTAACCTTGATAATGTCTTATAGTAACTGGCCTGTATCCGTTGGCATCAAGTTTTCTAAATGTGTGTCACTGTTTACAAGATAAATATTGACTTACATGATGGACGTCACTAGGATCCATAGTCAAGGGGGCTTAGCCCCAGAGGGTAATATGGAGATGCGCGCGCAGAGCGCATGCGCGGCGAAAATTTTTAATAAATAAATTATATTTTAGGCCTACATATGTGTGTATATTGCCAACTATTTATTACTTGAAGGACATTTATCAGAATATCTCATATCTTAGGCTATTTTTATTAACAAAATTAGTCTAAATCAATTCATCAGACTGGTTTGTGAAGAGAGATGTTTGCAAATATCTCCATCAATGACTGTGGTGTAAATGAACTAGGCTCTTCTAGATAGCTGCATTTATTTCAGTCTAATGCACTGAGCAAGATACAACAATGGTAACAACTAGCTTAGTTCAAATCCTAGGGACATCTGATGATACAGTCAAATATGAAAGTTTCTAAAACATTTATTCTGCAAAATGAGCATACAATAGCTACTACAATATTATGCTAGGCTATAGCAAATAAATATGTCCATCAATGCATGTAGGACAAACTAATATGGCATAGACTACAGGCTAATGTATATTTCATAGTTCAGTCTTTTGGAGAATATGTTGCCTAGAAATTTGCTGGATCAGACTATAGCCTACCAAACTTCAGATTTAAGACTATTTTTCCTGCTCAACTTGAAGCATAGTTCGTCATCAGTTACAACAAGAAAAAAATGCTCTCAGTGGATGCAGGCAGAGCTGGAGAATTTACTGAGAAATTTCACATGTACTTAAAGTGGACTTTCTCGTGGACCGTTTATCATAGCAATTAGTGACTAGTACCATTGGAAAGCTTGGAGCCTACTGAATCCGATGGTGTCCGGAGATCGCGTATCTGACGTTAACCTCGCGAGTAATATAACCGCTAAGAATGGATGTAATTTACATACAATGAAAATAATCTGCCCAGCGTTAGGGGGGCTTGGGGGAAATTTAGGGAGGCTTGAGCCCCCCAAAATGGACCTAACAACGTCCATGACTTACATGCATGATGGGATTTTGACTCATTAGAGAGTGTACTTGTGGGTTCATTGTAGATGAATGTCTATAACAACAAAGACATCCATATTTAATATTACTCTGTGAAGCTACTGTACATTTGTGACATTTAGGACAGAATCATTTGTGTTGATGCACTGAAAGCAGAAGATGGATTACATTATACACGTAGATAAAATTAGAAGAATCATGCACATTTTAAGATTCTTTACACAACCTCACAACCTTCATGGGATTTACAACCCCCTGACTGATTAATTGAAGCTGTGTGGATAGTTGTTGGAGTCCTCCTGGCTGCCCCATGCACTTTCAACTGTAAGACTTAATACAGAAAGGATTGTGGCTTTTTTTTGTTTTCCTAGGCCTACTGAAAACATTCCCAATATTGTGTTGTCATTCAGTCATTAGGGCATACTGAATGTAGATCAAATGAACTTAAATGGCTCTGAGATAGCTGCAGTGCAATAAATGGTTGATGGGTGTGAAATGTGAATGCTCTGTATGCACTGTATACAGTGCTACATTAGTAACCTAACCTACAGAATATAGATATTACTATGTAAAGGGGAATGTTCCTACATTACAGTACTCTTCCATAGGGTCGTCGCAACAGGACAGGCTAACCAGAAAATTGCCTGGGGCCTCAGGCAGAGAGGTGCCCCCAAGGCTAATTAATTTTATTAGTTAAGGTGCTGGTGTTTCTCAATAAAACATAGCATTAGGCTGAAGTTAGACAACATAAGTTCAACACCAATAATTACATCAAAGAAAAATGCTTGAAGATTATATCAATGGTTATAATGAATGGAGGTTCAGGGGAAAAGGTGTACCCAAGTATGCAGAGAGTTCATTCTCACTGCATTTGGAAGGATGGACATTTTATAAAACACATGAGAACACAGTTATAAAACGAATCCTGCGCTCAAAACTGTGCTTATTTCTCAAATCAAGTTTTCAAAAATAAATTTAAAGTTCAACTTAATCTGTGTAGGCCTACCATCTATTCATATGATTTTCATCTCTGAAATTAAAATCAGAAATCAAAAAATGGGTCTTTTGCTTACAAGAAATATAACTTTCTGAAAAGGGCCTGAAATTCTACTAGTGTTTGCAGTTTTCATTTTCTCATTTCATGAGCGCATCGATCGCAGACGTATAGGCTAGGGTTATGGGCTTTAAATTGTGATGCACATAAAGTTTTGATTGCCAGATATTGGCCAAGCCCAAGTCTAAGTCTATTAGGAAATCGCTCGATTATTCATTATGTTGAAACTAGACTTCTGCTGTTTTACCTACTACACGAAAATTTATTTTACAGTAAGAAAACGACCATTTCTACAGAAAATGTAAACTGAAAACAGCTCTTTGCCCATTTTTAGACATTGGCAAAGGGTCCGTGTACTTTTTCGTTCATTCATTATTCTATTTTGGAATGAAAGATGAAATTGAAAAAAGGGTGCAACTTCTTGTCTTGTTTAAAGCCATACACGCAGAAATGGCTATTTGGTTTTCTGCATGTGTTGTCTCGACTCATACCATAATAGTATTATAAGAAATGACAACACTTTTGATCGTTTTTCAATGTGTGATATTTGTTTATTCATTTGTTGAAATTCATTTGACTGACCCTTCCGTTTACCCGGAAGGAAAGTTTGCAGAGTTGCAACAGAAAAAGTCAGCTGGCGACCATACGAGGCATACGCAAAGACGCTCCAGACGTAGCCGGAGCCAAAGACATCAGAAAAATAATAGTGTATTCTTTAGCTGGCAAGTTTATTAATGAGCTGAAGCGCGCGCACTTGCTCTTCGTACCACTGTGTAGGCTACGCACGTTTAATGCACATTTCACTTTGATATATTTGGGGCATTATCGTTGGAAAGCCATGTGTCCATGTAGACTACACAGGTAAAGGCTGGAGATAAGCTGGGAAGCTGATGGAAGATGCTGATAATCAGAGCTGTCAAAATCCTTTCTCAATCACAGTTGGTCTACCCTTCCCGTCCTCTGTCCTACTCAATATTGTGGTGGCGCTTGAATGCACTTGCTTGTGGCGCTTGCTTGCTATATGCAACCATCTCACGAGGTTGTGAGCATCACAAAATTTTATTCGCACACTCATCACAGATCAACCACACCTTTTGAAGTGTAGCAACGTTCCGGAATAGTGTTGCAACAATGCTTGCAAAGTCGGTATTTGGCTCCAAATAAACCAAAAAACTTAACCACCTACTTCCAGAATTACTTCCAAGTCATCCGAATTCTGGGTGCTTAACAAACCAAAGACGCAATTCAGATGGATGTTTTTCTTTATTGCCCTTCTCTTTTTTTTGTAGGATTCAGCGTTTAATTTTCAGTTCCCAAAAGATATCAAAACATGGCGCTTGTTTCCATTTCATAAGTGATATTCAAGCGTAAAGCACCATAAACGAGTCCTTATTCATTTCTCGTGCGACTTCCAAAATAGAATAATGAATGAACGAAAAAGTACACGGACCGCAAAGGCAGCATTTTTTGTTTTGGAATTTTTTTATTTAGTCAAACTAATTTCTAACTGGAACCTTGTCATGGATCACCTGCACTGCTGTCACGGCCCTCGGGTCCGCAGACCCCCTGTTAAAAACCCTTGGTTTATAGAGGAAAAAAGATCAGAGTCAGGCCTGGGAAGCAGACACACCAACACAGTTGTTCCAAAGTGCTTCAAAGTTTAATTAGGAAATGATTTAGTATACACCCTAACAGGGTCACATTTTATTTCATGAGTGTATCATTAGGAGGGACATTACATTTGATGAAGAGAAAAGTTAGGCATTGTACAGTCATACACAAACATGAGAAAGTGACACATATCAAGTTACTAATGTGTCACAAATTAGTTTTAATGTGTGTGTGTGTTTACGGTATGTGTCAAATGAAAAAGTGAGGACAATTCATATGAGCTCATAGAATAATGACAGAATGATACACAAATGCAGTAGAGCATTTCCCATTTCATACCATATAAAATACATAAAAAAATACACAAACAGCATATGCTTACTCTTAATTTCCTGTGATAAATCATATGCAATTTTGAAACATTTAATGGACGCCAAGTATTACTATACTGATGAAGAACTAGATGACACATCAGAGATTGAAATCTGCGAAACCTGCTTGTCAAGTGTGTCTGCTTTGAACTCTATTGAGGTGTTGCAGGAGCAATATCCAAGCCTGAGGCAAAAAAAAGAAAAGTCAGACTTGTTTTCATATTTTTTTCTCAATTAAAGGAAAATACAGAAATGAATTCAAGTATAGCCCTATTGAAAGAGCTTGCTAAATGCGCTAGTTAGCGAGTGGAACAAAATCATTTGGTACAACACAGACCGAACGCGAACGCAGAAGCGAACAGTCACTTTACACTGAATCAATGGGACCTGACTGTTGGAAACGGAAAGTAAGATCTGAGGTTACATTGACTCAATGTAAAGTGTTTCATGTTCGCGTTAGGTCTATGCTGTTCGAAATTCTTTCATTTCATGCGAAATATATTGCTGTTAGAAGGCTCGTGCAGCAGGGCTATGCTTAAACTTACTCCCGTATATTCCTTTAACTCCTCAAATTTCAAGTTTACTTAATACTTACCCTTTTTTCCAGTACCAAATCCCAACAGCAGTGATTGCAATAATCCCAAGCAGAAAAATAATGACCCCAAAAACTATTTTAAGAATGTTTGAAGCAGACATGGTAGGATCTGTTGGTAAAAAATTTCACACAAGTTGAAAGTACCAGAGAGTGATATTGTAAGTGCACTGTATTTTACTAACTAACTATTTTACTGTATCAATATCATTTCAACAATATCATTATTGCATTGATCACTAATTGGGTGAATAATGATTAATGCTAGTGGTAATACCCCAAAGATGTTCCTTGGGCTTACTGAAGCTGGCATGCTCCACCACACAGGAAATCCTCTCTCCGGCATCCTGGGATAGCAGCACTAATCTAGAGTGAGCCTGGTAGCTCCAGTGGCCATTTGACAGCAACTCTGTGGGCATTACACCTGTGGTCACCTCCTGGCCGTTCTTCCTCCAGGTGACCTTGATTTGTTTGGGGTAGAATCCATACACACTGCACTGCAGCAGTGCTGGGTGTCTGCTGGTAGGAGGCACAACCTGCTGTAGCTTTATGTAGGGCTGAGCTGAGACAGAACAGTAAGGATCAGACCAGTCCTGTATGCATATAGTCATTTTTTTTAGCTTATGCATTCATTCTTTAAAAGAAAACAATAGCCTCAGATCCAGTAATGTGTTCTGTAAAATTAAAGTCACAATTCAAACATTCAAAACGTCTAAAAGCACTACAATGACTTTATACTTTTTATCATAATAAATACTATAGAAATACAGAGAGGTGTGTGTGTGTGTGTTTGTGTGTGTGTCATATGGTGTCATGGAAAATCTTACTCCTGTGATTCTTGATCTGTTTGTATAAGGCAAGTGCATTGCCACAGGTGATATCCACAGATTGGTTCATTTCTTTCACCTTCCACACTTTCTTCTGCCAGTCGTCTGCAAGGTCTGTGGTCCATTTAGTGTATCCAAAGAATGTTGATATTGATCGATTAAATCTCATAACCAGCACCCTGTCATAGAAACACTGCTGATATGTCTCCACCGGTGTCAAATCGTCTCCGCTGTAGAAGCATTTGTGCTCCATATGGAAGAAATGCCCACTCATGGACACTGACAAAAAATATATATATCAATGAGCTTAGTCAATTGGCTTTAATGTGCAATAAAAACACAGTATAAGATGTAATTTAAAGAGAGTCAATATTATCAACATATGCTATTGTGAGTACAATACCTGCTCTCAGTGTCTGGGGAAAAAAGGAGACCTCAGACACTCTTTATGTGATACACTTTACACTGTCAGAATTAAGTTCGTATTTCAGTTTACTCTTCACATATTATTCCATACCTCTACAACAGTGTGCCATATAACCCATACATAGCAGCACTGCAATATTCAGGGTTCTTAAACACTGAACTAGAAAGCAATGCATGCTGCATAATGCAAAGATCCATTGTGTCAGGTCAACACTGTTAGAACAAGTGTTTACCCGTTGTTTCTTCTTTGTGTAACACAAAGTATGTGAATTCATAGGTATCAAACAGAACAAAACATTAAGTGGCTACATAACAAATAAATAACAAAAACAGTCTGAAAACAATTTGTCATTCATTCTTTACTTTGTCAACTATTTCTACTCACCCGCTCTTATCTGAAGGAGAAGCATACAAACCGGCAACGCTGCAAAGAGTTTCAAAGCAAACGTCATTTTTCAGGTAAGGTGTTTCACTCTATTAAACATGTACCATATAGCTGAATCAGAAAATGAGAAACACATTTTAAAAATAGAGAAGGTGATGCCATTGTGACGTTACAACTCTTTATCCAATCTGTCACTTCAGACACACCCTTATTTCCATATTTGGGACCAACCCATTAACTCTCATATAATTGTAGACCATCTGTATGCTCCTCCCCAGCTAAATTTATTTCAGAATATATCTCAAATTAATGAAATAATACAGCTCTCTCATCTCAAGTATTGCGATGACAACCTGTTTTTTGAATGAATTTATTTTTGCAGCTTACAGTATTCATTCATTTATTCATTTATTCATTTATTCATTTATTTATTTAGTTAGTTTATTTATTTAGTTAGTTAATTATTTTCAAGTCATCTACACACAGATAGGCAGTCTTGAAAGGGCCCTTGCCTGGTATGACATGTTGGCCAGTTAAAATAGTGTACAGTACATATAATTTACATTTAACAAGATCTAAGCAGAATGCAGTTTTTCTTCCTTTCTATCCTTCTTTTTAGTAATGAAAATCCTTTCATTTGCAGAGTCATGGGCTTATTGTTTAAAAGGGAAAGGATGTTTCTGTGTCTTTAAGTCATATTATGTAGCTGATGCCAATGTCATACGTATTAAAAGTAACATGTCATGGAAGTATAGAATATTGAATATTTACATTTACATTTACATTTATGCATTTAGCAGACGCTTTTATCCAAAGCGACTTACACAAGAGGATTAACAATTAAGCTACATAGGAGTGCTAGAAACAAATTATCACATGGGTTTTTGGAGTGAGGTACTGCTAGGACAAGAGGTGTTCTGTGAAGAGCTGGGTCTTCAAGAGTTTCTTGAATACAGAGAGGGACGCCCCTGCTCTGATTGTGCTCGGTAGGTCATTCCACCAGCGTGGAACAACACAAGAAAAGAGTCTGGATTGTCTTGTGCGAGGCGAGGAATATTGATATTGAATAGAGATGCCGCAGATACTCTCACATGTAATGAAATTACAACTTACCTAACTAATAAACCAGTCTTTGGGACTTTAATATGTAATGTTCCACTAATCAGATTCGGAGGGAGGGCCTGTGAAACAGCCGCTGACAACCTACGCTCGTGTCAGATGCAGCGCCCCCTTGGGTGCAAGCTTCTGATATCACGTCCATTGAAAGGGATTTCAGGACCGAAACTGAATGGACTGACCAACCAGGAGACCGTAGGAACTGTCAGGCGGGACGTAGGTCATCTTTTGCAAACTTACAAAACACAACTAACAGTTATATATGAAAGAGACATTACCTGAGTTAAATTGATTATTGAGGCAATGATTGAATATTGTGATGCAATGAGTAGGTTGCGATGTACAGTAGTTGAAGTAAGATATGGTCCAATTATATATGCAAGATTTTTTGATTACGTCCAGTCTTCTGAAACAAATCTCTTGGAGCAAATTCAGATGCATGGAGAAGACTGCTTGCAGCTAATCATCTGACGTGAATGAGGTTAGGAGGGGACCAGAGAGGTGTATCATTTAGATTTTTTTTTTCCCAAAGTCTCAGAGTTGCATAGACTTGCCGAATACAGCTTTAAGCTATTAAACAATTTTCTGCTGCATTCTAATGAGTGATACCATGCTTAACTGAAATAAATTAATGAGCTTTTTAATAAACTTTATGACAGTCTTTCCTTAGTCTAAATGTACATTACACATCATTAATATGCTTTGGTTGAATTTAGACTTTTATTGAGATAACAAAATGTCACGCATACAAACAGAAAACAATCAACATAGCATACAGTATATCAGACCTGGGAAAACTAACACATGCGGCCCTTTGACCTATTCAATCAGGCCCACGAAGTCTTCCCAAAATAGAATAATTTCTTTTAGTCAAGGTGACTGAGATTATAGGCCTGATTCACCAGATTTATGTGTTCATGAAATACAAATCCCAGCCTTTTTAACCCTGTAACATAGCAGACTGCCTCAAACTGCCTGAAAGCCCTCTGACCCCTGACTGTTAAAATGTCCTAAGAAAGTGGGGTTACTGGTTTGAGACGTGCCAATCAACCCCCATCAACCGGTTGACGGTAAACACCCGGCCCATTAGTCAAAATCTAAAACCCAATGTGGCCCTTTGGACAAAATAATTTCCCACCCCTGCAGTATATCATCATTGTTATTATTTCACTTCCCTACAGTAAATTATCCAAATAGCTTTAGGCATGTATTGGGCATTGAGACACCGAATGTAACTAGAGACTGGATCACCTCATTGGGCCTATATTATGGGGTCAGTCTGTCATTGAAAGATGTCACATGGGGATTCAATCCCTTTATGAAAAGAACTGTTGCTGAAATCATTCCAATCAGTCCGAGTCCGACCCCTACTCCACAGATGGCATTAGGAGCAACATCCAATTCCTGCCCTGGAAGAGCTGTAGAGTAAGAGTCAATTAATTATAGACATTTTATAGAAAAAAGTGTATACTGTATGTGTGTGTACTTCAACATGTTCATTCCAAGTAAATATTAATAATGGTGTTCATAGCTATCACTTCATCACATGAAACAGGAACTATGTAAGACTGTGCCAACTTGTATTATTGCTTTGAGATAACTTAGATGTTAAATCAACAAAGACTGCATATTTTCAGTTTTACAGGATATGAATTCCACATTAAGGCCACTAATATTTCGAGAAAATTAAATTTTCATAATTACCTTTTTTAGGTCAAAGAGGCCCACAACAAACCAAAAATTTAGAGAGTACTTGGGACTCAGTCAAGGGCACCTCAAGTGTGGTTCATTGGTCGAGACTCGAGAGTATTAACTCTGTGATGAGTCTGAATCCCTCATCAGTATGTCTCATACATATTGCAACAATCACGACCATGGCTTCTCCATATGTAAATTAATAATTTTAACAATAACTTCCCTCAAATTTCAAAGTTTTCACTGGTATGAAAGATTAGTGGCCTTAATGTGGAATTCATATCCCATAAAACTGAAAACATGCAGTCCATGTGGTTATCTCAAAGCAAAAATTCAAGGTGAGTTTTCTCAGAAAAAAACATTTACAATAAGTTGCTTTAGTTTTTACAGTGAGTTGCATAGTTCCTTTTTAAATAATGCCTCACCCCATAACTGTGTGCTTGGTTGCTCTAGTGCCTGGTGCTCTACGGTGCAGCCATAGATGTCTCCCTCTTCAGGAGTGAATATCAGAGTGGAGAACATGTAGAATGTTCCATCAGCGTGCCCGTGGTAGTGGGTCTGATTCACCCCCTCAGTGATATTGTCATTGTTCTTAATCCACCTTACGGTGATTATAGGAGGATGGAAGTGATTGACAAAGCAGATGAGCTTGTTCTCCACTCCCAACTCCACATAGTTTTCTGCGTAGACGGTGGTCTCAGGAGGATCTTTGGATTAGTCAAGCAACACATGTTAGAGATAATGTCCCATGAGAATTAACAAGGGCTGTCAACTGATTTAAGCATAATATTCTTTAAGAAAATTGGAGTGAATTGAAAGCATTCAGATAATTAAAAGTAGTGAACACTTTTTCATATTTAAAAATACATAGAAATACAAATAAATCCACTGTATTTGAACTTACATGAGAACACTGACTTACCCTCTGTCTCTGTGATATTCACTTCATTAATAATGAGGGTTTCTATTTTAGAAATACATTTTGACCTATTTTGTTCAAGCTTATAATCGGGAAGCACCAGTGCACTTGTATTAATAAATGAAGGGAATTTGTAGATTGGATCCATGTCATCAAATATCATCACATCTTCCCCATCAATCTGGAGTCCAGTCCTTCCATATGTTTTGAAGCATACGTTGTACATAGTGAACTCATGAACTATAAGAAAAGTAAAAGAACTGAGTCCCATTAGAACAATCACATCAACACTTAAATTTAAAGAAAAAAATATGAACTGTTAGTTTATGTTGGAAATCAATCACTTACTTTGTGCAATGGCAAAAAAGGTCAAAGACATAAAAAGTAGCATCACAAACATCTTCATAGTTGGTGGACATAAAACATTAAATCTAGTGAAAGAAAATGGGAGTGCACTGTTCAGCTTTTTGTTGAAATGTTATCTGCATTGCCCTGATAAAATGTGTTGACCCTCTATGAGTTTGCTCTCGATGTTCTGCCTGATATAATTTCAGCATAAACACGTGAGCCCTGTTGGAAATAATAAAGAAAGTGAAACCATCCCCTAAAGATCATAATGGGAACAAAAGCTAAAGGATTATTTTGGTCCTAAATTATACGCATACATGTATAAGTTGATATGTAGGCCAATACTGTTGTTGCAAGTAATGGGATACATTGAAAAAATGGGGAAAACTCAGTTTCTTACAGTAACTACAACTCTGTGTACAGTGTTGTATAGACTATACCACCATAGGGAAAGCCTTGCTTCATCAGACACATTCACTGAAGTGAGCCAGTGGACTAATGTTGTTTAACCAGTTTCCCTGCCAAGAGCCTTATTTATTTACTGTATCACACACTCGCACACACACACACACACACACACACACACACACACACACACACACACACACACACACACACACACACACACACACACACACACACACACCCTGTGTGCAGAATTATAGTGGAATGGCCAAAGTGGGGATGACCCAGCTTATGCACAATTCAGAAGATTGATGACAATTATATAAACATGTCTTGTTGTTTTATTGTGTAGGGATATCTTGCTCCTGCCAGAGGAAGAGAAGTTGAAAGAATGTGTGCAGGATGTGGGGGTACTAATATTTTCACTCCCTGCTTGAAGGGAAGGGGGGCACGAGAGCCCATTTACAGTGACCCGGTACACTCCCTTTTACTGTAAGTCCATTCAACATGCAATTCAAAAGGCAGTTCAGTAATGCTTTAATTTACAGCCTGCGAAGTACTGGGTAAGTATTAGTAAGTATTAGGTAAGAATGGTGTAACAAATTACTGAGTACTTACAGCGTAAGTTTGCTGGAATAACACACGTTCACGCTTTATTTTACAGCCCGTGAAGTACTAGGTAAGTACAGGTAAGAACAATGTAACAAAATAGAACTTTTTGTATAATATTGCCATAATTACAAAATAAGGGGTAGCCTAGATGCGCAGTATAGCATACAGGAAAGGCATGTGTGTTGATTCACTTCATTTTACTGCCCCCACATCCAATATTAGGGTGTAGTTACATAGTTTTGGGGTATTTAGGTAATTCCACTGTACTTGTTGTTCTTTACTTTTCAATAGGGTAGCCTACCTAAGTGGTGTAGCATCAGTGTGCGCGTCCTATCTATGCAGAAGGTGCGTGGAGGCCGAGAGCGGTATTGCAGACAGATATAGATTATCTCGCAACTGCAGCAACTATGTTGTTTGATCACTAAGTTGTTTGTTCAGCGTTAAACTAATGAAAAAAAGTCTACCTTATTTATATAGAGGCTCACGGACAACCGCGAATGATGTAGGGTAAAATCTCCCGCGAGTTGAGAGAAATAGTCTTGTTCCATTTGGAGTGGAATAATCAGCGCAAGTGATTATTCATGCCAGGGATTTATTAGTTTCATTTTCCATGTTGTATCTAAAACGCATCTTTGTCAAACTGTTGCCTCTGACTATGCATGCTACTGTACACCACTGAGGTACAGTAGGCTACCCTATTGAAAAGCAAAGAACAAGTAGCCTACAGTGAAATTACCTAAATACCCCAAAACTACTTGTAACTACACCCTAATATTGGATGTGGGGGCTGTAAAATGAAGTGAATCAACGCATGCATTTCCTGTAGGCTATACTGCGCATTTAGGCTATACCCATTTTGTAATTATGGCAAAATAAAATAAAGTGTTACAGATCATGAAAATGTACATAAGAGAAATTGTTTTCTGTAAAAATAAATATATTTTTGCAATGTAACTTATTGTATAAGTATCTGATCTCAACCCCCCTGTACTGTATACAACATGTATTTTTTTTTCATAAATTATTTTTTTTCCATTTGTCACTGTGAGTTCACATGCTTGCCACTCAGGAAGTTGTTATAAGGCTACTGTTGGATCATTTTTATATATTCCAAATACTTTGTGGAGACAACCCTGAACTGAACACTACCATGCACAAAATGCGAAACAATCAGTGGCCATTTCCGTAATGGAATACTGCTATGCTACATGTGCTACATGCTGCTTGTGCCCCAGCACACAGTGCAGCACACACTACTGTTTCCCACAATTAATTAATTACCTGAAGGTGATCTACTTGACTGGCTGAGCCTCATATACTACTCCCCAGTATGCAGCATGGTATGCAAGCAGCAGAGAAGGCCTACTAACCACATGACCAGAACCTCATTAACTAATAGATACAGACGGTAAGACGCCCCCAAAATGCGAGGTCACTCGTTGCCAAACTATACATTTATGTGACAGTCTGGCGTGGTGTCAGGCTAATGAAAGCCTATGGAGCTTCACAACTAAATGCATAGTTTTCACATAGGCTATTTGTAGACTAGATTGCTTATTGTGTGAGTAGTTTTTCCCCTTAGAGTTAAAATAAATATATTTGTAAATTTGTTAAGGATAATGTACAGTGTCTTTGGGGGTCTCTCCTCGCAGATTTGCATAGACAGTATGAAGGGTTTTCCTCATGATTATTGATGTTGTTGGGAGGAACACATCAGAGATCACAGTAAGAAATCTAATCAGGTGGTTTATGTTGAGGGCCAGTTCATGAGAAGAACTGAAGGCAGAATTGATACATGTTAAACTGCTGTTCAACAGATCCCATACAGACAAACCACACAGTTCAGGAACAGTTTCTCTCTAAGCACAATAACTCTACAAAAGCACCTTACTATGCACAGACACTTTGTCACCTGTCCATGGGCATACCTACGTTTTTTATCTGACCCTATATCATACAATAACATTCCTCCAGTTTGAGACGTGGACCGTTTTATTTATTTTGCCCTGATATTTCTTGTTCCTCCATGAGTATGTCCTCTGTTTCACTTGACAGAATTTCAGGTTGATGGTTGAACGTGTGAACAAAGTGTAAACAAACAAGAAAGTGAAACAGTTCTCATAGTAGGCATCTGTATGGCGCAGAATACCTGTCATAATATAAATTAATTACTTAATTAATAAATTAATCTACAGCCTCACAAAGAAAAAAATATCCTAATGATTACTATGCATGATAATAATGATGGGTTATTTTACTGATGATAATAGCTGTAAAAAATCACCAATAACGAGTTGCATTGCTGTGACTTGGGCATGTGCAGTAGGCTACAGTATGCCGTGCTGGACATGAATCTCAGTGATGCCAGCGGCACCCTGTGGACAGTCAGTATCATCAGACACCCACCATTTCTCAAGGGACTGTCAGCTTCTCAGTTTTACTGCATATCTCAACACTTGACAAGGAAATGACAAGGACATTTCTATTGAAGACCTGAAGTCAAGTATGTCAGGGCACAGTCCTTCATCATTTCAATAGAAATTAGAATGAAGCCCTACTTTAAATTATCACAGCTGTATTTACATACGCCATGCTATATAAGCAAACACAGAAAATGTTTCAATGTTTTGTTTGTTTTATTCATGTAAGCAAAATACATTACAATACTCTGCCCCTTGTTTTGTGCATATTTACCTTACCTTCAAAAACAACTTTATCCAGCATTTACAGTATAGCATGACAGATATGAGCAATCTCCATTTAAGATTGGAAGATATTGCTTCCGCTTTTGTAATAGTACCCAGTTGGAGCCAACTGATAAGTATAGAAAATGTCACAATTAGAAACGTTGCCTGAAGAGGAACTAAGGTGGTTAAATACTAGAGACGCTCTGTGTTGGGTGAAGTATTTTTCATCATGATTATTGTTAATGTCAGAGAAGCATATCAGGTAGTGGCATTTAGGGAACTATATGCAGTCTTAACGGGTGGTTTTCACTAGCTGAAGTGACGTTAACAATAACTCATCAGGTGCCATTTTCTGGTGCCATGTCAAAAGAAGAACTGCGATGGTAGGCGGAAGCAACTGGATATGCATGTCTTTGTCTGATAGAAGATTGAGGTTAAATTCTGCGGGTATGAAAAAGGAGAGAATGTTACACCAAAATAGGCACTCAAGAAATGTCTCTTAACAACAAAGTTGACAATGGCAAAGTCAGCTCTGGCGCAATTGATGTGGTTAATTATAATGCATTTTGAAGTAAAATGCCACCCAAAATCCACCCTCCCCTTTTCATTTACTTAAATACATTAAAATGAAATAGGTTTCTGTGATTAATTATTTTATTTTAATTCTAGATTATGTCATTCTCAAAAAAGAAAGAAAGACAGAAAAATTCACTGTCTAGAATCATGGAACTGCCCCTGGTCTGACACATACATTGAACTGATAAAGATTGGTTTGTAGAAGACATACACAATGTATTAAAATTTCTGCTGTCAAACGATTAAATAATAATAATAATCTGATTAATCACAAAATTTTGCATTGATTAATCATGATTAATCACTTTTAATTGCAACTCATCTCCTCCAGTAAGAATCTGGATGCTAGGGTATGTTGGATCTTTATTTTGCCCTGGAAAGACCCTGATGCTAAATAGGTGGTTATATTCTTCTCACATGGGGCAATTCATATATCCCCTACATTCCCCTCCATTCAGGAGCTAGGCCACAATCTTTGTCTAGTTTGGCTTGATAGCTGAGCCATTTTCTATTTGGAACCATATCCATCAGGATTAATCTGAGTTAGTATTTTTAATCTGAGTTAATTTTTTTGGATTAATCACTTGAGTTAATCAGTTAATTTTGCCAGCACTAATAAAAATAAATTGTATTTATTTTCTACAACAAATATTTTGTCTAAAAAAAAAGTGCATACAGACCTCATCACTCAAGAGCTGTGGTCTGAACAACGGTCTGAAACGAGATGGGGGGTAAAAGAAATCACCAACAAATCTAACATTTGTAAATAATAGGCATGCCTCTTTAGTCTTCCACTTACCTCTGGCTTTGGGATGTAATTGTTTCCCTTGACGAGGAAGCATGTTCCAGTAGCCACTCCCAGCGGCCCCAGAGTCAGACCCACTCCACAGAACACTGATGGACCAAGACTGGGCTCAGACACCTCAACATCTGGGGAGGACACACACACACACACACACACACACACACACACACACACACATTTTGATCTTGGTTAATGATTTAGCATCGGAACATCTGCATAAACTCACACATACTTTCACTAGTCAAAGATTACTAAAAGTTTAACAGAATGTGTGAGGCACTACTAATTGAAAGCAAAACATGTGTATTCAATGTATTATTACATCTGTAGTTTTGAATACCCCATTATCTTGTCAGAGGTTCATCCAGTGCCTCATGCTCCACAGTGCAGGTGTACATGTCCCCCTGTTGAGGGGTAAACGTCAATGTAGAGAACACTTTGAAAAATCCCTCTTCGTTGATGTAGTACCGGCTCATAGTTATGTCTCTGGTCACATTCTTGTTGTTTCTGGTCCACCTCACTGTGACTTGAGGTGGGAAGAATCCAGTCACAAGGCAGATGAGAGTGTTGACAGATCCCAGCTGCACATCATTCCTTGGGTAGACAGCACTCATTGGGGCTTCTGTTTTTTCAGACGAAAGCATAGCACATCTTTAGTGTTGCTGGTTAGCTTTGCAATTGTGATGTTTCTAATTTATAATTGTAAGTTTCTACAATGATCCAACAATTCAGCTATGAGTTGTTTTATACCGAATTAACCATATCTTTTACAATCTTGTTGATAACTTTGATGGCTCAATAGTTTTTTAAGGGTACATTTTCTTTCAATGATCTGTTCTACTTTATAGGTTTTCCCAGGCCCTGTGACAATAGCCTGGCGATGCCATCCTACGTACCTCCGAAATTTTATCTCCGTACGTAGTCTGGACCAAGTCCCCCTAGCTGCCTTTCCCTCGGTTACTCTACGGTTTAGCCAATCAGCACACAGTTTAGAGCGATGTCTCAAATTTTTGTAGTCCTACAGGATAGGAACGCGTTTGTTATCCCCCCCCCCCCCCCCCCCCACACACACACACACTTTCGAATTACATTCACAAAATCGGTACATGACATTAGCATCCATGATCTTGAAGATTTATTGCCACTACGATGTCAAAATAGACCTGGATAGTAATGTAGGATACTATGGCAAGCCGAATGGCTACTTTTCCTCAGAACATGTGTCTTATCACAGACAGGTTTATTTATTCTTGTTGTCTACAACTTAGGAGGTCTTTCAGGGCTTACCTACAAGAAGCGGTGGGTTAACCTTTTTAAGTTCGTCTGTTTTATACTTAATGTAGTCCATTTCGTCCTGAACATAGAAATATAATGGACCAAATAATGTTTCAAATTTTTTTTGAAAATCAAAAGATTTGTCCAAAGATGTTGATACTGTGGTAACAACTCCTTCTTTTCAAAATCCAAATATAACACTTCATCTCCATTAAGATTTGCTGAAACTTCTTCTTGACCATCTGTTTCACTGTAGAGCAGAATGACGCCTTGATCAAAAATAACTGAAACAGATGCCAAGATTAGTATGTGATATCAGTATTTTTATATTAATGAAATCATTCACACACACACACACACACACACACACACACACACACACACACAAAACATTCAAATCATCAAATCTGTTGCGACTATGTCATTATTAAAGGCCATAAACAGAGACGGTATCAATCTGAATATTTCTCATATTTCTCTACATATTTTCAACTACAACTGTTTTCTTCCCAGAGTACATCATACATGAAGGTTTTGAAACAGAGGTAACTGACTACTATTTCACGCTTCCATCTTGCACATTCTAGTCTTATATTTACAAACATCAGTCATATTTTTAGCTATTGTACTTACACTGTTTGCTGGGGTACAGGACGATACTTAAAAGACTCAAAAGAATGATAGCAGGCTTCATTTTCAAAATGGCATGATACACAGGCTGTATCTTCTGCTATATGACAAACTCTGAAGGCTAAACGTTGCTGATTTGCACCTGTTATTCAATTCTCATCCAGCCAATGATGTTGTGACCTTAGTTCCTACTTAGCTTGTATCTAGGTAAGGTATCTAGGAGATTATCGATAGTACAAGCTCCAAATGTGTAGTGCTGACTTGCTAAACTACTTGTTTGACTACATTTCTGAGAAGTACAGTATGGCTGATACGAAGCTATTTTCTGAATCTGATAGCTTTTCATGGGAGCGTGTCTATGTTCCCACAGCTCTATGTTCCCACAGCTCAATGCTCCCACAACTCTATGTTCCCACAGCCCTATGTTCCCACAGCTCTATGTTCCCACAGCCCTATATTCTCACATTTCTATAAGAGTTTTTTTTTTTTTCTTTTTTTTTTCAAAGTCAGGTACTATAGGTACTATATACATTTCTACCCCTGCCTGGTAGACCCCCTATGTAAGTTCAAGCAAGATTCAATCTTTGGTATTATTTGCTCAATGGTGTTTTTTGCCCCCAACAGCACCTTCCTGGCAGCACAGCCTAAAAGGCACTACCCTTACCCTATTCCTAACCCCCTCAACCCTCATCCTAACCCTAAACTGAGTGGAACAGTGCCTTGAAGGCAACGCTGCCTGGAAGGCACCGCTGAGGGAAAAAAAATACCAAAGACCGTATTCAATGGTGCCTTCCAGGTAGTGGGGTTTAGGGTAAGGGTTAAAGTTCTTTTATGCTGGGTGCCAAGATTCATATTCACAATGAAAACGATCTTCATCCACCTCAGCGATCATTTTTTAAATCGACCTCAGCAATCATTTTTGGAATCGTTTTCAGTTTCAGAATCCTCAATTCTAATGTGAAAGAAAGGGCTAACTGTATAAATATTACCTGTGTTGGTGTGAACATGCCCTTATCGGAACATATTGCTGTGGGAAAATACATTCCAATTTTTTTTTTAATCTTTGTAATGTGAGAGCATGGGGCTGTGGGAACATAGAGCCCAATTTCCCAAATTTCCTATGAAATGTGGGAGCATAGGGTTGTGGGAACATATGGGCTGTGGGAACATAGGGCCTAATTTCCAAAAATTCTGTGAAAAATAAAAAATCCTAACAAATGTGGGAACATAGGGCTGTGGGAACATTGGGAACATAGAGTTGACCCCCTTTTCATTAGTTACGTTATTTACCATGTCATGTGGTAGCTTTCCCATGAGCTACATTTTCAGAGCATCGGCTCTCAGCAAATATTCCATCTTGGCAATAATGTGATGAGGTTAAATTTATTGCATGAGACATGCCATAATTTAAATAGTGATCATAATGTGTACAGAATTCGCTAACTGCTGGTATGCTAGTACACATATAGGGAAATCAGGTTTTGTTTTTCAGGACACAATAAAGCAAAAAAGCACACACATTTACTGTATATGGGCACAGAATTGCCTATAAAATTTACTTAGCCTAGTGTATTAGTTACTAATGTACATACAGTTTGGTCAATGCAATCTTAGAAAGTGGATCATTTCATTTATTTATAGTTTTATAGTTTTTTTGTTAATCAAAAAGTACTGAAACTTCATAGCTAAACTAGGCCTACTTTAAAAAAAAAAATGTATTGCTTGTTATCATAACACTGCAATTTTAGCATGTAACTTTCAATTATGGTTCTGTAAGTTAATGCCTTCTAATTGCAATGTAGCATTACAATCATTTACCAGGATTTTAAAATGTAAGATGTACAGTAGGCTACTGTAAAAATGAAAGGATGCTCTAAGCACTTTTTAATGTTCCTTCACCACACTAGCAGAACCCATAATGGAGCTTTCAGGAACCCTTTTAAACATGC
The DNA here is from genome assembly GCA_027497455.2 of Sardinella longiceps. NCBI lineage: Eukaryota > Metazoa > Chordata > Actinopteri > Clupeiformes > Clupeidae > Sardinella > Sardinella longiceps. The sequence goes on along the minus strand of JAODXP020006949.1, from coordinate 41,219 downwards.
ATTAGTTCTCTGAAGACCTTTGAATGATACTTGAGGCTCTTGTAATGGTTCTTTATTTTGGACTCCACCTTTACAAGAACCTCAAGTATCCTTCAAAGATCTTCACAGAACTAAAAGGGTTGCTGAAAGCTCCATTATGGGTTCCGCCAGTGTGGCGGAGTGAGGAACCTTAAAAAAGTGCTTCAACCTCCGTGGTTTATTTTGGGCAAAAATATGTATATGATTGCTGTTCTATAATACTCCATGGTTGCTGTTATATAGCCCAGTTAGTGTAGAATTCTTGCACACCTCCTTTTGTCAGGTGCGTCAGAGTGGAACCCCTGGGTCACTAATGTTAAAATAAAGAAAGCTCCCGCACACTGTTCACATTTGCAAGGTTTACTGCAACGTTTCGGTCTACTGACCTTCTTCAAGCAATTCAACCTTGAATTGCTTGAGGAAGGGCAGCTGTTATATAGCACCTCTCAGAAAAATAGACCTTGTGGTCTCTCTCTCTCTCTCTCTCTATCATATGGCTACGCAACCACATGTGACACAATGACTCCCCAAGCTCTGATTGGTTGAGGATCAGTGGGTTGTTTATCAAAATTCCTGTTAAAGAGTCATAACCTCACAGAGGAGATCATGCAGGCATCAGCGCCATTTGCTTCTTTTCTACTTATATTTTCTTTTACCAGTCACAGAACAGGTCTGTAGAAACACATTTCTATCCATATTGCAATTGACATGCATAAACAGTGACCTTTAATGTGTGACATGTTCAGTCAAACAAATATGAAAACATCTCTCAGTTTGGATCTATGATGGCAGAGAGTATTTTAAAACTCTTTCTTTAGATGGATATAGCCACTACCAATGGATGAGGTGTCACACCAGCTCCACGGACCTGAGTAATATGGTGTTCATTGACACCTTTTATTTCAATGGGTTGAAATATCTGGTTTTCAACAGCACCATTGGAAAGTATGTTGGATACAGTGAAGTAGGACAGAGAGTTGCAACCTCTTGGAACAAAAATAAAGTCATTTTGAACAGAGAAATGAATGCTGTCGAGGGATACTGCAAGCCTTTAGCTGCTTTTTACAAAGGATTTAGAATGAACTTGAAATGTAAGTCTACTGTCTACTATCCCATAAAAAAATAATTATTAGGCTATTCAAAGTCCTAAAATGTGTTGTATGCATTAAAAGTATGAATTAAAAACCTGAGGCTTTTATATACTGTAGCGGTTTGTATCTCGACATATGAATTATTCAGGTTTTTGATATATTTTTTCACTTCTGCAGCTGAGCCTATTGTGAAGCTGAGTCTGATCAAATCTTTCATTGGCAGTCACCCTGCCATGTTGGTGTGCAGTGCATACGACTTCTACCCAAAGATGATCCGTTTGACCTGGTACAGAGATGACCAGCGGGTGACCAGTGATGTCTCATCCACTGAGGAGCTGGCAGATGGAGACTGGTTCTACCAGATCCACTCCCACCTGGAGTTCACTCCTAAGGATGGAGAGAAGATCTCATGTGTGGTGGAGCATATTAGCCTCAAGGAGCCTCTGGAGTTTGTGTGGGGTAAGCATACCAAGCTTTTCCATTGAGGTTTTATTTTTCTTTAATCACATATAGCATTGTTAGCAGGCTGTAGTTGAATGACATTTTCAATGTTTCATTTGTAAGAAGAATGCCTTGTCCAGAGATATTCCCCATCCTCTTTAATGTTGAAGGGAGACTAGTCTCCTACTTGAAGTCAGATAGTTGGACAGATGTATTAAGTATTAAAAAAATAAAACATGCGTCCTACAGTTAGCCTGACAAGCCAGACTACATAATGTATAGTCTGGCCACGATTTATTATTATTAATTTTTTTTACCTTTATTTAACCAGGGAACAAAAATCACATTGAGATAGAAAATCTCTTTTACAAGTGAGCCCTGGCCAAGGCAGCAGCACACATTACATTAACACAGACAGGACACAGACAAAACAGAAAGGGTTAAACTGAATGATGATGGATGGACCCGTGGAGTGGAATATTTCAAACAGGCTCTGCACGCTTTCTCAAAATGGCTCTAGCTACGACCAATCAGAGCAACGGACAAGTGGATTCAAACCACACTAGTTCCCCATGTCAACACCCAACGAGAGTTGAATAGGGTTAGTTCCCTTTGGTACTCGCTAAACAAATCAATTTGCTATCACTAGGGTACATCTAGATTTCTAGGCTACATTCAGTCACCACCTGTCAGTGAGCCACCAGTGGTTCGGAGGGAGGGATAGCTGCTGTGAGCAAGACACTGACAACATGCTACAGCTAGGGAAGGGTTTGAGAGGCCGTTGAGCAGCGTATAGAGCCTGTGGGAGGGACCAGAGAGTTGTATGAGTTTGATTTTATTTGCCTAAGTCTCAGAATTATGTAGACTTGCCGAATACAGCTTTAACTCCATTCAACCTGCAATTCAACTTGCAGTTCCTCTAGGGGTGGTCATGAGCAAGTGGAAAAACAACAGGGACCTTCACAGTTAAAGGAATCATTCAGAGTGAATCCATAGTCCTGTTGTTTCACATTGCTGAGTACTGACAATGTGATTATGAGAATGATTTTTGTGCAACTTAATAGTGAAATGGCAATTCTCATACCTAATGATAACGCGGAAATAGACTGATTGACTCCAGATTTTTCCTTTAAATACAAAGTTTTCATTATTGATAAAATACATAGATTGACATTTTTTTGTGGCAATCTGGACCCAAGTCCATAACGTTACTTATCCTGTGAGCTATTTTTAATCCACTACTGTGACGTCTGTCGGTAGATGCTAAAACTCTATGGAGAAAAAGCTATGTTTATGCATGTTGTCACCGCTCTCATTCTCCAACGGACTCAGGTGTTGTTTTGATTGCTTTTGATAGTTAATTTATTTTTTTCTTAAAATTAAATGAGAATAATCAATTATCCGTGCAATATAAGTAACACAGACATGTCCTCACATCTGCTAGTCATGCTTTGCAGACAAGATGGATGTAAAGTCAAATAAAATAATCATTCAAAAGATGTATAAATAGTAATTGATATATAATGTATTCATATATTTAAACACTCACTGATGTATCAGTTGCAACTAGTTGATAAGCAGGATTAACAGCCTGCGAAGTGTCCCAATAATGGACTTGGTGGAGGCAGATGTTAGTTCACCTTTAAGCGCCATGCCAATCTTTGTCTCCACATTGTCCATATTCCCCTATCCATACACCTTTGTGGCCATTATCCCTAACATAGTAGTGTTGATAAAAAAATAACACCAAACACATCATCTTCTTCTATTTCCAGACACCTCCATGCCTGAGGCTGAGAGGAATAAGGTGGCCATTGGTGCCGCTGGACTGTTGCTGGGACTGGTGACCTGTGCTGCTGGACTGATCTACTATAGGATGAAGACTCAAGGTTAGTGTAGAGCAACACACACTGCACTTATTGGCACTATAGTGGCACTACATATGACGGGAATAAAAGGAAATTGTCATACAAGTAGATGTGCATATGGCCAAGGAACTGATGCATACCTGGATTATCTTTGGTCATGTCCACAGACCGCTCAATGGTGTTTTTTTTGCCCCCAACGGCACCTTTTAGACAACACAGCCTAAAAGCCACTACCTTAACCCTTGTAGAACCTGAAAATGTAATAATTACCCAATAATGTAATAACTCCCGATAATGTAATAAAAACTCCCTCATGTCCCTAAAACATGTAATAAAACCTGATAATGTAATAAATCCTGATAATGTAATACGGTGCATTTCCCAATAATGTAAAAATCGGCATGCTGATCATGTAATAAAATGTTACATTACATTTCCAGTATTCCGATTTTTACAGTATTGGGAAATGCACCGTATTACATTATTGGGATTTTATTACATGATCAGGTTTTATTACATGTTTTAGGGACTTATGAGGGACTTAAAAACGAGGGAGTTTTTATTACATTATCGGGAGTTATTACATTATTGGGTAATTATTACATTATCAGGTTCTACAACCCTTACCCTAATCCTAACGCCCTCAACCCACATCCTGACCCTAAATTGGGGGGAGTAATGCCTTGAGGGCAGCGCTGCCTGGAAGGCACTGTTGAGGGCAAAAATACCAAAGACTCCACAGACCACAGCCAAGCCAGGTGTCCTATTCTGTGTTTCATCAGATGCTTTTGCTTCACAGGATGGATCCTGCTTCCTCTGACATGAGGACAAGTGTTACAGATGATCATCATCAGTGCTGTGTCTCCCTCACCAACTTCAAGCAGCAAAACTACTGCACTTTGTCATTAGAGCATTTTTGACTGGCATTTTTCAGCAAATTATATTAGGTTAATATCATATCAATAACATTTCATTGTCTAGGTCAAGGCCTAGTCTAGGCCTATATGTAGTCCTACATTCTAAGTACAGTAATTTTGTCTAGGCCTATATGTATTTCTACATTTTTACGTGTAATTTAGTTTTAAGTACTGTAATTGTTCTCTCCAACTGATACAGTACATGATCTAGTTTGCTGTACTTGTTTCTGGCTGATCAGATGTCTATCTCTTGGTAAGCTTGGCTGGTCACATGTCATTCTCAGTGGTAAGCTATGTTGAGAGCTGGAGTTGAATGACTGAAGTATGAGGAAATTAAAAACAGCAGAGCAGCCATGCATAAAATACCCTTCCCACAGAACACCCACACAGCTCTAAGACACTTTGTCCAACAGGGCCAGATACATTTTTGGGGAGAATTAAATAAATAAATGGCCATGTAAACACTAAGTCAAGTTTAATCATGTTGCCTATACTTTACCTTTATAATTAATAATTTACTTGTCATCCCCTATTCAAATAAAAAAAAAAATGTGACATGGAATACTGCAAAATACACATAGGCCAACTGAAGCTGTATTTTTTTTCTTCAGCTTCGTTTTGTAATGGAAACTGAATTCATTTACATAAGAACTATTGTCTGGGTTACAACATTACCTATGTTTGCATACGTGGTAGGCCTATCAGACTGGCAAAACAATAATAATTTCTCTCTAGATTGCTTACAATAACATTCCCTTGTGCACTGCATCACATACAGTCCAGCAAATCACTACAATTACAACCAGAATCATTGGTAACATAAGGTATTTTTTTTATCTGGAACCAATAATATATTGAACACATGTTGCATAAATAGGAATAATGACATTTCAACCCTCTCTGAAATAACCTTGCCAACACCTTTCATTGCAGAACCCTATAACTTTGCAACATGTAGGGTATGTGTGTTAGTGTCTATAACTGAATTTTTATTCCAATGTAATATCTATTATAACAATTAAAACATTGAATAATTGGATTGATAAAATTGATTGCACAGAACAATATTCCATGATCTTTGGAACAATCACAAGCGCTGGTTTCCCTTGACAATGAGGAATGTTCCAGTAGCCACTCCCAGCAGCCCCAGAGTCAGACCCACTCCACAGAATACTGATGGACCAAGACTGGGTTCAGAGTCAGATACCTCAACATCTGAGGAACACACACACACACACACATGCACACACACGCACACACACACACACACACAATGTTAAAAAAGTGCCATAATTACAGTAAGTCAAACTCATGTTAAATAATTAGGTGAAATCCACATCATCTCTAACCCCATTGTCTTGTCAGAGGTTCATCCAGTGCCTCGTGCTCCACAGTGCAGGTGTACATGTCTCCCTGTTGAGGGGTAAACTTCAGTGTCGATAACATTTTGAAAAAGCCGTCTTTGATGATGTGGTACCGGCTCATAGTTATGTCCCTGGTCACATTCTTGTTGTTTCTGGTCCACCTCACCGTGACTCGAGGTGGGTAGAATCCAGTCACAAGGCAGATGAGAGTGTTGTTAGATCCCAGCTGCACGTAAGTCCTTGGGTAGACAGCACTTGTTGGAACCTCTGATTATTTTCAGACGAAAGCATACCATTAGTTAACATATATGATATACAGTATTCATGCTGTTGTACAGTATTACCTTGAGCTGGTGGTGGGTAAGCAAAATCCTTTTTAACATAATCCATCCTTTGTCTCAAAGAAAAAATCTCATCTTGAGAGTATGATTGTAATAGTTCAACATGTTCTTCATATATCTTTTTGGTATCAAAATATTCTGGTATTACGTTGACAATCTCCTTCTTCTGAAAATCAGCATACATCGTTTCATCCCCACCGAGATCTAATGAGAACTCTTCTTGGCTATCTGTATCACTGTAGATTTCAATGATGCCAGCATCAAAGGTAACTGAAAGACAGTTGCATATAAACTTAACTCCATCCATTCTGCAACACATCTTACATCCCATGCGAGTATAATCAAATCATTATAACATTTCATTGTTGCTACATATACAAAGTAGTATGGAAAGTAAATCTAAGGTTGAAAACATTTATAGCTGGGTTTCCGAACACATCTTCCATTTCAAAATTCCATCCACCCAAAGCACATATTTCACTGTTTAGTCTATACTTACACTGTCCGTTAGGATGAGGGAGAGCTTGCGAGGCTCACAAAGAGGAGAACTATAGTCTTCATGTTGAGGACAACAGCTGAGTGAAGAAACAAAGCAAATTGGTGCTGATAAATCCACACTGGCTAGCTAGAACCAGTCTCTGCATAGGCTACTCCTGTCCAGAGAAACCCATGCAAACTTGAGCGAACCTTTTAATAGTTTTAGCATATATAGTCAATTAATTTTTGGAATTCATTCTTACTTGACAATTGATTAGGAAGATTTTTCAGATGACTGCCATATTTAAAAATTATGACTTCATAAATTGAGACTTTTGCAGCATGAAGTAATAATTTTAATCTCTATTTTGAAATTGATTACAAGAGACTGATTTAGATATAGATTTTGAAATTGATTACAAGAGATAATCATAAGATCATAAGAGATCACAAGAAATTTTCTTTATAGATTTTGTTTTCTACAGCAGGACAAGATTGACTCATGCTGAGAGTTTACAAAGTTAATCTCCCAAGGTTTAGTGAAATGAAAGAAAAATAGATTAAACATCTAATATACAAAAACAAGACACTTCTTTTATAAAGGTTTCAAATCACATAGACAAATGGTTATACATATGTAGAGAAGATGCAAATGTCTTTTTCCATTTTTATTTGAACCTGAGAACTAATGAAACACACTAAAGTTTGCTCACCCATCTGCAGGTCTCCTGAGGAAACTAACTCTGCTTATTACTACTTGTGGGCTAGGCAGTTGTTGGCTAGGCGGCCCCAACTTTTGTTGTTTGTTGCTAGGGCATCAGACAGAACCCGCAGTCAATAATTAATCCCCCATGCATTATCAAGTTTGACTTCAAGTCCTGTGCAAAAGCTTTCATATCACAAGAGATCATCATGCAGCCATCAATGATTGGTTCCCTCGTTTTGATATTATACTTCAGTGGCAACACAGGTCTGTGAAAATTATTTTAAAAACTATGTGAACACATAGTATGAACATAGTATGAACACATTATTTTAATGTTAAAGAATGTGAGATAATTTGTTGACTATTTGCTGATATTAGCGTGAAATTGAAAGTAACAGTCTGCTCATTTTGCTATCTTTGTAGATGCATATAGCCATTACCGTTGGGTAACATGCCACGCCAGCACTTTGGACCTGAGTGACATGGTGTTTGTCGACTCCTTTTACTTTAACAGGATCAAATATTTAGTCCTTAACAGCTCAGTTGGAGAATATGTTGGACAAAATGGAGTAGGACGGAAGTTTGCAGAGGATTTTAACAATGATTTGAGACATTTGGGTGTAATGAAAAACCTTGTCAACACAACCTGCCTTCAAAGAGGGGAATATATATGAAACTCATTTTACAAAACTAACATGTAAGTAACATTGACACCAACCCCCCCAAAAACAAACACATCAAAATGCCTTTTGTAATTTTTTTTTAAGTCACACTGTTGATTCTATTAGTGCAGTTCCTCAGGTTGTATTATTCTGTAGTCTTTATCATTACAATCAAGTCATCTTTGCAGTTGAGCCAATTGTGAAGTTGAGTTTGCTGAGGTCTGTTAGCGGCAGTCACGTTGCCATGCTGGTGTGCAGTGCATACGACTTCTACCCAAAGATGATCCGATTGACCTGGTTCAGAGACGACCAGCGAGTGACCAGTGATGTCTCATCCACTGAGGAGCTGTCAGATGGAGCCTGGTTCTACCAGATCCACTCCCACCTGGAGTTCACTCCTAAGGATGGAGAGAAGATCTCCTGTGTGGTGGAGCATATCAGCTTCAAGGAGCCCAGGGAATTTGTTTGGGGTAAGAACACTGGGTTTTCACCTGTTGCTTTCCTTACTGGTTGATATTGTAAGTGGTGAAATATGATATATTAAAATGTGTTTTACCAAAGTCCTTCTAAGGCAAGTCCGTTCACTCGGCAGCCATCTTGGAGACGCCTTCGGTGAGTTATTTTGACTTAGTAAGTGCAAGGCCCTATCTAAATGAATGGGGAGATCCAAATGAGCAGGTTACATGCAATTAACAAGCACACTGTTTGAATCCTCGTTAAAATCGTAATTGAACGGTGTCAATATCGTCCGCAAACGTCCGCCACATGGCTATGACAGAGGGAATAAACAAAAGGTAAGCGTCCATCATGCTGCTTCGAATAACACGATTGGCTCTTTTCACTGCGAGGCAGGACTTCCCGTTTCTGAAGTCAGCCATCTTCGTGTAACGAACTTTCCCAATGCATTTCAATGAGGAAATACAGTGAGTGCTGGGTGTCCTCCTATAATAAAGTCTCTGGTTTTACCAAATGGTTGAGTAGCTTTCAGTCTCTTGGAGTCTCCAGATGATGCTGGCAAATTACTTGTTGAAGGGATGTACACAGGGATGAAAGTAGTTTCAATTGCTTACCGGTACTACAGCATTATCGACACTCGTTCAAAAAATTAACAAATAATAAATGGATAAATAAACTAGGAAAGTGTTCATAGAGTGCAGACCTCCGCCAAGGCAATGTGGTCATAGACACAGACAAACAGACAAACCAACTGAAACCGAAAACATGCCCTCCTTGGCGGAGGTAATAATTAGAGGGCCTATGTGTTTTGTAGGGCCTATGGAATGTATGGAGCATGGTTAGCAGCAGGATCCACCTATTAGACAATCAATCTGCCAAAACCCATTTCAGAGCGGGAGGCTGCAATAAAAATGCTGCAGAGTAAATTTTGGCTTGACTTTAGCATTCGTTGAGCAGAATATCACTCGTTTCCAATGTCATATCGTTTGTTAGATGTATTTTTATGTAATATGGCTTTTTGATTGGCAGAAACCTTTTTTCTTATACCACTACTACGTACCACCTGTCAATTTTAAAACAAGTAATCGTACAAGATAGCTACTTACCACCTAGCTTGATGCCACATCTAGCAAGCAGTCTTCTTTGGCCTGCATGAATGTATCAAAAACTTTTTATGATGTAATTTTATGAATGTTGTAATATACTTTCGCTCCTTATCACACCAGACTTCTCATGTAAGTACTGTACCATGGTGCAGTTAAATACACAATGTATCATTTTTACTTCTAGACTCCTCCATGCCTGAGGCTGAGCGCAATCAGGTGGCCATTGGTGCCGCTGGACTGGTGCTGGGACTGGTGGTCTTTGCTGCTGGACTGATCTACTACAGGAGGAAGACGAAAACACACATTGTCCAAGTCTTAGCATGTGGCACTATAAATTACTTGCCATGTGGACAGGGAGCTAATGCAGAACAGAGCTAGATTTGCTGCAGGGTCAGTGCACTGTGGCTATCATCACTGGTAAATAAATAGTGATTTCTGTAGCCTATTTCATCCAAAGCTTTTGTGCCTACACCAAGGTAATGACAAACTTTCTACATAGTAGCCTGGGATAACCACAATCTGGAATGTCAACTACATATGATTTACACTGATTTCAAAATATTAAGAACTGTTAATAAAATGTATTTAAAATGTATGGGAATTTAATAAAATGTCATGGTAATTCTATGTGGTTGCAGTACAAAGGGTAGGGGCATTTTTTTCTGGCCAGAATGCCGGCCAAATATTTACTCCATTGAACAATCCATCCTCAATCCATACAAATAAACAAAAATCTACTAATCTTCTAAATACTAGTGTGAAGTATTGTTTTAACATTATTATCATTTATTTATTTAATTTGCAACATCATACCAAGAATTCATGATACAAGTGCACACCAGAGATATTAAGAGGCTCATTACAGGGTGAAGGGACTCCCTGCCCTCTCTTGTGCTTTGGCACCCTACTCTCTCCCACCACACAATCTTTGTTTGTTGATCAGCTTTGCCGAAGGCAAGGGAGTGAAACTACTGTATGAGGAAATTAGAACCAGCAGAGTCGTCATGCATGGAATGATCTTTCCAAAGTTCATGTCCCCACATCAGAGGTTACATCTGATGTTGTATACACCTAGGTGCCATATTGCCATATATGTTTAAAACGGCAAAGTACACTACAATTGTGACTGTTCAATCTAAATTAATTTGCCTACCGTGAAACAATTACTTAAGAATCTCAGTCAACAGAGGCCATTGTGGCATGTTATGGTTGAGTTTTATGTTGTGGAAAAATACTGTAAATCATTTATCCAGTCTGGATTAGTGAATGTTGATGATTAAAATACAAAAATGACAGTGCTGTCAACCATGGCATGTAATTTCCACGAGTCTCCATTAGATGGCAGAGAACAAATAGAAGAGAGCCACTTGAGGCCGTACGGAATCTCTCATCCTCATCCTCACTATAATGAGATTTTATATTGTGTACAACATTTGAACTTTGGCTCCGTCTATAAATTAAACCAGCCCACATGTCAGTCACTTTTGAGTTCAGCCCTGTTAGCCTGTCCTTTCAGCATCCATACTGTCAGTCCAGCTGGTCCTCTCTGACATGTTAGAATGGCAAGCCCCTGTTTGCGTGAACAATCATCCCAAATGTAAAACACATTTTCAGGTTAATATTTGATAAAAAAGTTTGGCATGGAGAATTAATCTTTGACATAGGGCCGCTGCCTAAGCCAGTGGTGGCTAATCTAAGGCCTGGGGACAATTGTTGCCCTTTGCTACTTTTCATACTGCCAGCCATTATGTCTAAAAAATGGTAATGTGACCTGTTAAATGAATCCATATTAACATCATCCAATAGTTCAATTTTAATTTCGTTGAAAACTGGTGCTTTTAATTTGGCATGGCTCTTGGCAGCTTTTCAGCATATGGCCAGCAAAGAAATAATTCTTACAAAATTGATCCATTATTTCCCTGTGCAGTATAGGCCTATGCCATTTCTGAAACATCAACACAATCTTTCCAGAACCCTGTGACCTAAGGGAGAGGAACTCCTCTGACAAGTTTTATTCTCTCTTTGGATCAAATGCAAGAAAGGTTGTGGTGTGGTGTGTAAATATAAACAAAAACACAAACACTCATGATTTTGGCCGATACTGATTGCACTGTTAGGAATTTACTACTTTCTCTATCCCAACTTTCAGTTCCTAATGTTGTCACATTAACTTTGTCTGCCTTAAAAACCACTTGCCAGTAGAGTCTCTATTGTATTTGTCTGGATGGGATTGATACTGAGGGGTATTCCAGGTATGTGGTTTCATGCATGATAAGAGAGGAAGTCCATGGTAAACCTCCGAACAGAGGAGTTTGTTTGCGTTATTACAGTTCACAGTTTGTTAAAGTTTGTTAAAGTAATGAGCCCAGGCTTGTCATGTTTACTTACCACTATCTCCAAATTACCCAGGTTTGCCATTAGCCTACTTGGAATAAAATGGGCCCATAAGGTGGTGTTGTGTTGGTGTTCTGCTTTGCTCGCTGGGAGTAGCAGAATGTTCAATGAAAATATGAGGAAGGTATAGGCTAAATAAAATTTCAACAGGACATGTCACCATCAGAGGTTAGGTTACACACACAAATACACACACACACACACACACACACACACACACACACACACACACACACACACACACACACACACACACACAAGACCAAGCAAGAACCATGTTACTCAGCCTACAAAGTGTAGAGTCTAATTATGTTTATTATGTGTGTTTATTTATTCTATGTGCATTTATTTATTTATTTATTTCAACCTGCTTTTATCTGCCCTCTCTAACATATGCAATATTTGACATTTGTCATTGTTGGGTGTGTTCCCTGTTCTGAAGGGAACTGTGTGAGTAAGAGGAAGTGTGTGTATGGCTATGAGGCACCATTATGTATATTGTACCCTTTATGGCACAGAGGCATCATCATGGGGTATCTTCATGTGTGAAGTAAACAACGAAGTCTTTTGATCCAGGTTGGAGGATGTCCAGGTGGACAGGTGGAACTATGAGGAAGCTAAAAAGAACATGCCACGCACATGAACATGTTCCAAGTTGTCAGGCATAGCAGAGCTCTTCAGTATGATTCAACAAGCACACTAAAACACAAAGGACTTCTGCCATTCAAGTCACAAATTTGCCAAACAATGCACTTTGACTAGTGTACTAATATTGCTATTATTATTATTATTATTATTAACAATAATAATAATAATAATAATAATAATATTGGACTGCAGCCATATAGGTTTGCTAAGTCATACAGTATTAGTTTCATTTTTCTGATAAACTCCATCCGCATATCCTATAGATCGTAGCTATTTGTTATTTACTGACAATAGTATTATAGAAATTGTGATGGTGAAACATATATTATATGTATACAGTAGAGATGGTGCACCCCCCAAGTATCACTGCTCTTAGGTCAATTGTCTGCAGCATTTGCAGAATGTGGCAACGGTCTTAAGATATGTTTGAGTGTTTATGCTCTTCTGATTTATTTTATTTGGTAAATGAATTTCTAAGTCTGTGCTGCACATGTGCAATGCTTGAAAATATACATGTAACAATGAAAAGTACTGTATTTCTCTCTAATGGTTGTTTGTATTTCAAGAACTAGTTGAACAAGTTTAAAGAGAGCCATGAGATCACTCTCTTTCTATTTCAGTGGATGTGAAGACAGGGAGCACAAGATAAATCTCATGCTCTCGCTTTTACTTTCATGGATGCACACTTTGGGATACACAGTGTCACTTTGGCATTGACAAACAACCTTCAACGTCTCTATTTCTCTCAATAGATTTCAATACCTGCTATATTACAGTAGTATAGTGTACAGTCACAAAAAGAGCTGCAGTCTTATAAATTACAATATGCTGGTCACCTACTATGCCAGGTTCTTAATTGTGGTCACACTGTCATACATCTGTGCCTGATGTGTGCGGTTCGCTTTTCCTTTGACAAAGAAGAATGTTCCGGTTGCTGATCCCAATATCCCCAGAAACAGACCAACTATACAGAACACTGATGGACCAACACTGGGCTCAGACACTTCAACATCTGGGGAAGATACACACACAAACACACACACACACACACACACACATACACACACACACACACACACACACACACACACACACACACACACACACACACACACACACACACACGGAGACACACACATACACACACACAGAGAGAGAGAGAGAGAGAGAGAGAGAGAGAGAGAGAGAGAGAGAGAGAGACACACCAGTTTATAACCTTTTCAACTTCATGTGATCTCGCCTACCTAAGCATTATGATCCACAATTTGTCCCACAAACCACAAAGTTCACAGAAATACTGGTATAAGCCGAAACCCCCCAAAATGTGATTCTCTGATCATTTCTGCATGATGACACTGCATCAGGGTTTGGAATGAGTTTCCATCAAAGAAAAAAAACTCCAGCTCCCACATTGCTGAAGCTCAGTGGTTAAACTCAAGTTTCGGTGTATTGACTGTTTCGAAAGAGTACTTCTGTTTTGTTCAAAACACAGACTATATTACTGACAATGAAATCTATCACATGACAGCATAGTGTTTTCTGTAATAGAATTAAAACTTATTCATGAACTAATTCATGAACTAGGATAATATCATTGTTATGATGACACATGTTTACCAATGGCGCAATCACACTACAAATGGGCAGTCATGCCTGAGATAGCGGTTAATCAATCCATGCAGGTTTTTTTGTAGTCTACTGTATCTCATCTGTAATTCATACCATGCACAAAATTGAACAAAGTATTGGGCAGTTTTCCATGCCCAATATTAATTGCAATTCTTTACGCATAAAATACTGATTTTAATGTCTAACATGTCTAATTTATGAGATTTGAAAGACCCAGAACATTTAATAGACCAAATGTTGTAATTGACAATAATTATCATTATGGTTCGCTGACTGATATAAATATTATTCACTTACCCCAGTCTCTGGTCAGGGGTTCATCCAGTGCCTGATGCAGCACGGTGCAGGTGTACATGTCTCCCTGTTTAGGGGTGAACTTCAATGTGGAAAACTGGTTGAAGGAGCCGTCTTTATTTATGTGAACTTGGCTTAATTTCACCCCATCTGTCACATTGTCGTTGTTCTTTGTCCACCTCACCATGAGCTGAGGGGGTAGAACCCAGTGATGTAACAGATAAGGGTGTTCTCAGATCCCAAACGCACCTCATCATGGGCGTACATGGCACTCATCGGGGGCTCTGGAAATAGATGTCAAATTATTTTAGACAATTTCATCCATTTTACTTACACAAAAATCCGTGTCCCAAAACAAATGGGGCTGGATGCTCCCACTGATAATGCAAATGCAATATCTGTGCCCAGGATGCAGGGAAAAGCTCATGAAGGTGCTAATTTTACTCTGGAACATGTTGTTTAACAATCCACTGAGATCCAGGTGATGCACAGTATAATAGGATAGCCTACAACGACTGGGAAACATCAAAATGTTGGTTTAATCCTGCATGTGAGGGCTTTAAAGAGGCTGAAAATGAACATAGTCCTCAACATTACATCTGTACTGAACACGTTTCTGTCAAGGAAGTCCAGGTTGACATATAGTCATTACACTGCAGACATTTTGACTAAAAAAAATGCAAATGCTTTTTTGCAAAACACTGCATCTTACCCTTTGCCACTGGAGGAAAACCCAGCTCTTGTGCAAAATATTCCATATCAGCTTGAAATTCCATCATTTCATTATAAGCATAGGCATAAACTAGCCCATAGAAGCTGTCCCAGGATACAGGGTCTGCAAAGTCAGGTAATGTGCTCACCACTTTCTTATCCTCAAAGTCCACATACAGTACCTGATCATCTTTCACACTTGCAGAAAAGTATTTCTTATTGTTGTTACAATAAATGTCATTGATTGCATCTTCATAAACGACTGCAACACAAAAGAAAATATTGTTTTACACATTGCCTCTCTGTATGCATTCCTCACTGGTGTGAGATGAAGCAACATGTCTTAATGCATGAAGCTATTTGATGATCATTTCTGTTACATCACAAGATTGCATTCATAAACCACTGTAACTACAAAATATGAACAATATGAACCTAGCCTATACTTCACAAAATTAAATATGCCACACCTTTCCACCAAAAATGAGTAATCCTCTTGTATCAAATTAAAAAGAGCTTCAGTACTCAAGTTTCACTCTCAGTCTACTCAAGTCAAGTATAGATGAATCATTAATTGAAGCGTATAGACAAATCATTAATTGAAGCATAGATGAATCATAGATGAAACAATTATTACACATTTTTAAGTGTTTCTACTTACATTGAGTCCCTGTACTAAGCAGCATACTACATGTAACCCAAATACAAACAACAGTAACCTTCATACTGACTACTACTGTAATGCCTCAACTCCTGCTGAACAACATGCCCTAAGAACAGGAAATCAACTCCACCAGCTAGACCACCTCTTTAAATATGTGAAGTATTCAATGGGAAGGCAAAATGTACTATAGGCAAGATGCAAAGGTGTATACAAGGACTGAACAGAACAAGATAAATACAAATAAACAGGATACTGCTGTCTTTAGCAATTTTATGAACATACTGTAGAAAAGATTACAGTTACTAAGTCTTTTCTAATTTTTGCTCATTTACAGCATATCACATTTCTTTTTAGCATTAGTTTCCTGCTTAACTGGTTTGATAAACTAGTCTGCCTGGATACAACACTGTAACTTTTTTGACTGGTCAGTGGTTCTGTATAACAGTGACTTTAACTCTCTGTACTAACACAGCCAAAAACTATCTTTGGAACACCATGTCCTGTTCAAGGCTAATTAGTAGTCTTGTATTACCATTGATTTATTTATTCTTGAGTGTAGGTGAGTGGAAAATTGGTCGCAATAATATATCTGAAAGGTTGAAATTAGCCATAGGAAATATGTGATTACCATGTGCTTTTTGTTTGTTTGTTTGTTTGTTTGTTTATTTATTTAGATGGATATTGTCAGTACCGATGGATGAGATGCTACTCCAACTCTATGGACCTCTCTGACATGGTATTTGTGGAGTCATACTTTTACAACAAAATGGAATTCTTGGTGTTCAACAGCACTGTCGGCAACTATGTCGGCTATTCAAATGTTGGAATGCGTTTAGCAGATGAGAAGAATCATGATGAACACCTTTTGCCCTATGAGCAAGGCTCTGTTGACAGATTTTGTAAAGTCAATGCTCATGTCTACAAAAGCCATGGGATTGACAAAACAGGTGAGCAAATTGTATGTAAATAGTTTCACATACTACGGCATACTGTTTATTATTAGCCTACTAAATAGGAGTTGCAAAGTAATTCAATGGCAAGAAAACAGGTACTGTGTTGTTGATTTTTTCTGGGACGTCTGAGGTCTGTTGGTTCTTGGAGCACCAATGTTTGCTCTCTAAATCATTTAGTCAACGTAGCTCATAAAGGGAAATTTGTCGCACAAAAAAAAGCCACATTATCGATCAAGCTTCTAGCCATTTGATCAACTGCTATCACATGAACTTCTCATTATACAATGTTCCTGAATGCAAAGTATGAATGCCTGCTGACAAAGCTCTGATGTCGAAAGACTATTGAAACATAGGCATCTTCCTACTACTATGGGTAATTTCATTCAAGGCACTGAAAAATATCTACACTCTTACAGTTGAGCCCATGGTGAGGCTGAATTTGGTGAGGCCAGCCAGTGGCAGTCATCCTGCCATGCTTATGTGCAGTGCATACGGCTTTTACCCAAAGATGATCCGTGTGACCTGGTACAGAGATGGCCAGCGGGTGACCAGTGATGTCTCATCCACTGAGGAGCTGTCAGATGGAGACTGGTATTACCAGATCCACTCCCACCTGGAGTTCAACCCCAATCCTGGAGAGAGGATCACTTGTGTGGTGGAGCACACCAGCCTCAAGGAGCCTCTGGAGTTGGTCTGGGGTAAGTTTGAATAATGCGTTATTGTCATTGTTTGAAGAAATCTGACGTGGCGCCAAATCCAAAAAGAAAAAAGAAGAAAAAAGTGTGTGTGGGTGTGTATGTGATTAAAGGGCATCAGTGACATTTTTGTCAAAATTGTATTATATAGTATATCACCTGAAGCTCTTGAGGAGCTCTTTCAACTGACAAATAATAGGGGTAAAATATTACCAAATTATTATGGAATAAAAAAGACATAGCCTAGGTCTGAACTGTAAATATATGAAGGGCATAACTGCATTTCTGATTTTATTATCGTTCAGTAAGTATTGTGTCATCCATCGGTTTCAATGTTTTATTCTTAATAGGTGAAATTAAAGTACAGTACAGAAAGTAGCGTAATTGTAAAGTAGTTGTTCAATTTTCAATTTTGTTGGTAAAATGTCCCTTAGGTCCTTTAGGTTGATAGGTTTCAAGTTATATATTCTGTTTTCCTGTTGCTTTAATGTTTGTAAAATCCTTTTTTTCACCATTACAATTGTCCCACCAGACTCCTCCATGCCAGAACCAGAGAGGACTAAAATGGTCATTGGTGCTGCTGGACTGCTGCTGGGACTTGTGACCTGTGCTGCTGGACTGCTCTACTATAGGAAATCTCTAGGTTAGTGGTTAGCTGATAGACAACCTTTGCCTATAAATAAAGATGCTAATGCAGATGCTTTGACGTTAGCATCTACGCACCCATACAGTATCCATACAGGTGGCCTGATACATCTGACCATGGTTTTAACAGAGTAACAGCATGAATACAGAATGTTGTCTGAGAGTTATGGTAGGAAAAATATAGTTTGTGGGACAGTCAACCAGGTTGAAAGAAAGCTGTTACCAAATATTGGGAAACATTGATTTTTTTTTTTTGTTTAATCTTATGCTACAATCCAGAAGTTTTGTTTCTCAAGAAATTGCTACAGGCCTTTGAACAGTTCTCCAATTCTGCCTCATTTACTAAAGGTGGCTTGATAAAATTACACCATCAAATAGCTAACAGTGTTATGTTTGTGCATTCAAACCTGATTATCTACAATATTTTTATATTTAATATTGTGGAGAACATCTTGGCTTCTTCTGATGAATGTATGGATAGAATATGTCACTTTGGCAGCCTCTACTGGCAAAAAATGGTAAAATACAGGTTGAACTGCTTTAGGGGTTAAAGGGGTCATAGTACAGCAGGTGTCTAGTTACCTGATGCACACTCATGAGGCACAGCCTGTTCTGAACATTAGAGTTAGAAAAGTTAGCTTGAAAAAAGGCAATAATATGACCCATTTAAAGAAAGAGAAACCATTTTTACTTTCATTTTGTTGAATAGGAGAGGTTGTCTGTGGGGAGTTGTGAACATGAAGCAGTATGTGCCCTCCTTCACAATATAATTCCTGAAATTTGACAAAAAATGGATAAATATGAACAAAGCCTGACTGCAATGTCGAAATTAACAGCAGTTCAATTATGGTTGCTAAAAATTGTGTCAACATCCCAGCCTATAAGGTTGAATTTGGGGTTAAATTGTGTTGATTTCATTTTTGTAATTGTTTTCAATCAACTCTGTTTGACAATTTAATGTTTTATAGACATTCATTGAGGAGAGATTCCATTTGCTGTTGTGTTAAAATTGTAAATGTGCAGTGACACAGTGCTAACATCCAACTCAACTTCCTTGAAGGTAAACAATTTAGTGGGAACTATGAGTTACAATAGACATGCAGCCTATATTGTTGTGAAAGTGTGAAGTACTGTTGTTTCATTGAATGCACTATATGTTGGAGCATTGTTTGTGTCTCCAGGTGGTTTTTAGTGCTTTTTTATAATTCACTTTTTCTAGACCTACTTCTGCTTTTATGTACTACTTCTGCCTTACAGTATTGTGCTCAAAACAGAGCCTCTATAGATCAGTGGGCAACCACTGAAACTTATCTGCACACGCACAGATATTTGAGATGGGTCAATTAGGATGGTGATTTAAGATGCACATTTAAGGTGTGTTTATCATAATCCAGTACACTTCATTTACTGTAGTAATCATAAAACAGTATGGATCATAATTAGGCACATCTCTTGTCTCTTTTTGGTGTTAATGGGATTGTTCAGTTTAGATTTAGTTTGCCTTACAGTAGCCTACATAAAAATGTCTGTTTATTATTAAATTACTGTGTTCTGTGTGTTGTGTTGTGTTGTGTTGTGTTGTGTTGTGTTGTGTTGTGTTGTGTTGTGTTGTGTTGTGTTGTGGTGTGGTCTTTTCAAAACACTGGTTGTGGCCATTCTCATCTCCAATGCATCCAATCCTGATCAATCAGCAATTTTTTTTATCAAATGTAAACATATTTAAACATGTCTGAATAGCCTTCAGCACAACAGTGGCTTTCATTGGGTTTGGAGCCTCTGATTAAAGTTGTTATTTTCAATACTTTTCAATACTTTCAATTTTATCTATTGACTCTGTATAAACATACATTTTTTTCCACAATGGCAATTATAATTTGACTATACTTTTTATTCCCTCTGGACTTTTTGATAACATTTCCTACAGTTTAGAATTGGGCAGATCAGATATGATTTTCCTCAGAAACTCCATGTTGAGAGCAGAGACTTCATCAGACTTTAGTGTTGTCACTGGCAAATACTTTGCCATCTCCTCACTCTAGCCACAGCAGCTTTGCATCAGCTGAAACACCCTGTGCCTTCAATTTTGCATGGACCTGAAATGACCAACAAAAGAAACAAACCTACTTGTTTTAACAGACATAGAGGGAAACATAGGCAGATGAGTACATTTCTGATGATGGTGTAACGGACCTGCTCCAGAATTGTTGCCTTCATGTTCAGATCATTCGGATCCAGACCTTCTTTATTTGACACCACCAATCTCAAAATTTGTTGTTTTATGGCTATCATAACACACACACACACACACACACACACACACACACACACACACACACACACACACAGTTATTTAGAGTATGAATAAACATTGCATTATTAGGCTATTCAAATTACCCTATAATAGAAAGATGTTAGTTCCCACACACTGCAGTCAGCAAAAGCCTTTTTTTAATCTGAAATTGAACATAATTCATGCTATGAAAAACGAATTGTATCCATCAGAATTAATCTGAGTTGATTTTTTTTTTTTTTCAAATCTGAGTTTTTCATCTTTTTTTTTATTAAAGCGTAAATTTTGCAAGTACTAATAACTGAAGATGCTGATAAAGAGTGTTTGCCCTGCACTGGATGGATGGTTAAGAATCTAACACCTATCCTACGACTGTCAATAGCACTTGCAGTATTCTCAATGTACGTAAAACAGTAGTAAAGTTCTAGCTCTCGGCCACTTTGAAGTAGCTCTCAGAAGCAAAAAGGTTGGAGAACTCTGGTCTAGATTGGATACTCACACTGCTGGCAGACAAACGGAAGTGTCACGTTGCACATGTGTCTATACCAGCGGCCCTCATCAGTGGTTCTCACAGCAGCGCAGTAGCCTTCACCATCACTGGCTATTTCCTCGTCTGATGCCCAGTGACGGAAAGATGAGCCCCCATTGGTCACCCAAGCCCAGGAGTCCTTGAAGAGGCCAAACCAAATTGGGCGTCCCTCCCCGATGTCCTGGAACAGTTGCTCATCCTCTGGACTGTCGATCCTTGCCAGATCTGTGTAGTGTTCTCTGCAGTAAATTTGAGCCTCAGTCCACGTCTTGCCAGATTTGATCATCACATATTTGGGAGAGCTATTCTCTGTGAGAAAG
>JAODXP020006949.1:0-17500 GCA_027497455.2 Sardinella longiceps | reverse complement strand
TCTGCTCGACTAATGACATTTGACTCATCTGGAATTGTGGGATGTATTTCCCATACTGTATGTGCTTGTCTGTTTTGTGTGTGTGTGTGTGTGTGTGTGTGTGTGTGTGAGAGTGTTTCTGTGTGTGTGTGTGTGTGTGTGTGTGTGTGTGTGTGTGTGTGTGTGTGTGTGTGTGTGTGTGTGTGTGTGTGTGTGTGTGTCACTACAAAAGCTGTGAGTCAGGAGTGGGGAGGGTGGGGCTGGTATTGTGTGTATGTGTGTGATGTTTAGTAGGTCAGGACTGTCTGAAGAGTTTGTTTAAAGGGTCTGAAGTGGAATGGAAATCAAAATGTAAAAGATGTTTCAGTTTATACTTCAATATTTATTAGCCATGGTTAATTCATTGTAGGCCTGTCTGTAATGAATAAGAGGGCAGATTGGATCATTTGTAGTTATCTCTTTCATTTATCCTCATATATCCGTAAGCATATTTTATAAACATTGTGCTTTATTTAAAATAAAACAATTACAATAACGGATGTACATAACAAAATTCCACATACCTGAAGGAAAAAAAAAATGCTGGTGCTAAATAAGACCAGCCAGATGGGCTTGTTACTGTAAGTAAGTTTCAGTTTAATTCATCTGGTTTGCTTCAGTTGTTGGCCCACAAATTGGTCTAGGTTGTACCAACATTTCTTTCCACCTTACAGCACTGTGACTGCAGGAAAAGCTATGTCATATTTAAATTTGAATCGTGTCAAGTGTGAAGCATACACTGCATTAAAATATTGTTTTTTGAGGTCTAGGTCATCAAAAATTGTAGTTTAGTTTGTACTGTGCGGGGAATGGACACCAATTTACACCCGGTGGCCTGAAAACAACGTTATCTTTATAGTCTTTTGGTTATTATTCAGTCTTAATGAGACACAAAAGTAATGGTGTTAGCTTAAAAAAAAAAAAAAAAAATATTCAAGTAGGGTGAGGGATGCCATGAACACTCCTTTACCACGGCTGCTTTTTAAATTGCACATGAGGACATTTAGTCAGGACATGATAAAAGTGTTGTGCTGATGAAGATGAAGGCTTCTGATTCAGCATTATCAGTGATGAGAGAAACTCTGTTCAAACACCAGTGATGTGATGATTTCCTTCAAACCTTGACTCGGAGGGGCTAACAAACTCCTGGACAGATAAAAAATAAAAAGATCACAATTATGCACTATTAGCCTACGAATGTTCATAAGTATCATGGTCTGGGCACGGTCCTCTTGGGCGTGTTTCCATCGGTAGATAGTCTACCGGCCAATAAGCGAAGCTGATTAGACGAGCTGTCCAATCGTTTCAAACCAGAAGTGAATGCCCTCCCCCCCGCAGTATAATCGCGTCAGGTTAAAGAACCTCCAGACCATGAATACGGATGAACAGCAGTATTATGGTCGGGCTATGTCAGGCTAATGCACTATAGCAGAGAGGCGACACCGCATATGTCACTGACGTGTTAATCCGCTTCTCATGCTTTGCCTCCAATCAGTGGAACTGGCTACACCAGGCACAGCTAACACATCCAGTGTAGCCCCAGATTAAGTCAACTTGCCCAAACTGCTGGATTTTGTAAAAGAAAAAAATCCTCCTCTAAAATTGTAGGTTAATTTGTGTACTTACAGACAATGCACAGCATACAATATTGTGAAACATTAACTATTTCACCTGTATTTTTTAAGCAAGAATGTGGTTGTATGTATGTTGTGGTTTCCTCATTTTTTTCCAAGAGAGAGAATGGAATATGTATGTTATCATCAAACCAAGTTAGTATGATATAGTGTATTTTCACGACGATAATCAGTGGTAATGTAATCCCTGCCATGCGGTGTGACTCCATACAAACCTCGAGACTTGTAGTAGATCAGTCCAGCAGCACAGACCACCAGTCCCAGCATCAGTCCAGCAGCACCAATGGACACTTTAATCAACTGATCCTGTGGCATGGAGGATTCTGGTAATACATAAATGATGTGTGTTACTGTAACACTCATAACTCAATATCTGTCTGTATCTACAAAACATTAAAGCATTGTTACAAACCATAAAGTTGTATTCTCTTACTAATGGGACTCTTCTAAATCACGGCATAACATTGACCCAGTGTGGGTTGAAACCGACTAGCGTTTTCTCATGATGTCCCCATATTTTCAATTTAACTTTTTCTCCTTGGCTCTATGTTAGAGTTGCCTGAAGTTGCCTGAATTATTTAAAACAACTAAATTCTTGCATATTTCTCTTTAGAACTCTTCATGTCTTAGGACAGACTTAAGAGGTGACAGAACCGTGTGTACCTTTACAAGCCTTCAGGCTGTGCATTGAAATGGCCCATTTTGGCTAAATAGTGCCCCCCAGTGGCAATCACAGGTGAACTGCCATAGTATTGCATTGCGGTCAGTCTCTGTTCTAGTTAATCTATTTACAGCAACTATTTCATGATAGAACTGTGGCAATGCATTACCTGTACCTCTAAAATACTCTTTCTGGTCTAATTTAAGTGTATCAAATGAACATTTAGATTTTATTCTTTAAAACCTGATGATTCCAGGTCCAACTACATACAGCAGGCTTGTCCACATCAGCAGACACAGTAGATAGAAGTTCTAAATTAAAGTGCTCATACCCCAGACAACCTCCAGAGGCTCCTTGAGGCTGGCATGCTCCACCACACAGGAAACCCTCTCTTCAGCCAGAGGAGTGAAGTCCAGGTGGGAGTGGATCTGGTAGAGCCAGTCTCCATCCGACAGCTCTTCACTGGTTATCATGGTACCAGTCACCTCCCGGCCATCTCTGTACCAGGACAGCTTGATCATCTCTGGGTAGAAGTGGTAGGCGCTGCACACCAGCATTGCAGGGTAGCTACCACTGGCCTCCTCTGGGTCCCCTAGTCTCAGTTTCACAATGGGCTCAACTGCATATGGGATATTATTGATGCTGATGTTATCACGGATGGTCTTCAATACAATATGATGTTTGATAGCTCTGATCTTGATTGCTTTTGAAAACTCTTTTCCCAAGCATTTGTCTACGTCTTCACTGCTTTGAGTGGCCTTTCGGTCGATAAATGTGTTACACAAATAAGATTTACTTTACTTTTACGTAGGCTACTTCATCATAGGCCAATGGCATATATTTTATGCATGTTATTTAGCTGTAGCCTACTTACCTGTCTTGTTGCGTATGTTTCTGATGAAAGCTTCAGCTATGGGTTTGCAGAATGTGTCTTTCATAGTCCGCATACTTGCTATTAATGCCAGATCTTGGTTGAAGCTCAATGCATTGTATACTCCAAACTCAGTAAAGCCTACAAACTCTCCCACTGTGCTGTTAAACTTGAGAAATTCAATTTTGTTGAACACATCAGAGCTAATGAACTCCATATCTCTTAGGTCCCAGGAGTTATAGTGGCAACGATATACCATGGAGTAGAAATAGTCATCAGATGCATCTGCACATAAATACATTATTACATACATTATTTGCATGTAGCCTATATTAACAATTTGTGTCCATTAACAGATTATGTGTAGGCAAATCACTGTTGGCCTAGGGTTAGACAAGCTCCACCCATCTATCAACTACTCTATAATTTTACTCTCTCTCTTACACAAAATTGTACTCTCTTAACACAATATGGAGCCAAATACTCTATGTGAGTAAAATACTGTTGACTCTGGAAAAAAATACTCCTGTGTATAGGCTACATGTTGATAATTTCTTATTCATGACCAGCTTTTATTGTATGATGTAGCCTGTAGTGTGTCAATAAACAAGACATTCAGTGGAAAGAAATAAAGCACACACGGCTTCCTTGTCCTCTGCTCACATTTATATACATTTACATTTCTGTATTTAGCAGATGTTTTATGCAAACTTAAAACGTCCATATTTCTTACTATGAATTACTTCATGCAAGGCCATTCTCCCCCAGTGCAACTTAGTTCAGCACCTTACTCAAGGGCCCAATGGTAGCAGGCCAGATTCAAAGCCACAATTTCTTACTTACATGGTAAACCTAGGCTCTTAATATATAGTACATGTATGAGAAAAATATTATGTGGAAAAAAGCTGTAACTTACCCACTCCCACAAGAGTGGAGAGGAAAAGGACTCCAGATATGCAATGTTGTCCCAAGAACATTGTGTTGCCATCTGAAAGTGCTACAGGCAAACACATGGCAGTAAGGAAACAGGGACGTGGGAATGGACCAATCCTGATTTTCCCTAGGGATTGTAAGGTGTTTCTATGCAGGGCTTTACTAGAAAGTCTCATTGGACACTGGGTCAATTCAGGAGCAAAAAAATGACAATGGCAACTCTTACTTGTCGTAACAGTGTAAAGAAAGAAAATATAGAAATGTGTTTCTATAGCCAATTTAACCACTTTCCAGTATTCCCAATACATTAATAGACCCTGAAGGCCGATAATGTAATGACGGCCAATAATGTAATAACTGCCAATAACGTAATAATTTTCACAGTTTTTAAATGTAATAAAGCCAATAATGTAATAACTTGCCAATAATGTAAGAATCTCTTATTCTTATCTAAAAATATTATTTGTAACTCTTATGTGAATGATTATCATAATGCAGTTATACGCAAACAGGAATATTTTTAAATTATTTTTCTATTCAATTCAATTCAATTTTATTTGTATAGCGCACAAATACAGTACATTGTCTCACGGCGCTTTACAGACAGTACGGGAAGCATCCATGAGAATCAGGGGCAAGGAAAAACTCCCTCGCTTTGTAAATAATTTGTTATGTAGGAAGAAACCTTGGGCAGATCCACGCCTCATGGACTCAGCCTACCTGCCTGGGGCCTAATAAAGTATCCGTAAAGTCTGATGCATAGATTGACCATGGTTAACACAAAACAGTATGAGTACTGAATGTAGTCAGAGATGATATACACATAGTTTGTGTGACAGTCAGGGCCAAGGGATGGAGTTAGTAGTTGGAGTGTGGGTTTAGTCAGTAATTGGAGTGGGGTCAGAGTTCATTGGGTATTGGTCGCCATCTAAGTAGTGGTCATCAGGGGGCCATCAGGCTAGTTCCATCAGGGCCTCAGAGAAAAGGGGAGGATGGTCCTGGTGTGTGGCTCAGCAGGGTTGGTCAGCATCCGTAGTGGGGTAGGGTTGGTGGCAGGGAGGTTCATCACTCAGCCAGTGCGTCGGGGCAGAGGAGGCAAGAGAGACAAAAGAAACAGAAACAAGAGGGTTAGGCCAATCTAGGAGGATATCACTTCATGATATGTGTCATATAATCTAGCTAGAGTGTGGAGAGGGAGAGAGAGAGAGGAGAAAGAGGGTTGTACAGGATGGCAAGTGTGCAGAAGGTGGCAGCACTAGGCTATCGCAGCATAACTAAGGTATGGTACATGGCATCTCACCAACCCAGAAGGGGGTGGTCAGTGGCCGCCCTGGAAAAACAGCAGAGGTAGCCCTCCCAGGAAGGCCCAAGAGGAGTGGTGATATGTCATGGCCCACTCCTAATTATAGGAAACGTCAAAAAGGAAGGTTTTAAGTCTAGACTTAAAGGTATTGAGAGTGTCCGCTTCGCGAATGCAGGGAGGAATAGAATTCCATAGAAGAGGTGCTCGATAGGCAAAAGCTCTTCCCCCAATTGTAGTTTTAGATATGGTCACTTTTTCAAGGAGGCCAGCATTTTGAGATCTCAGAGGTCTTGCTGGATGGTATGGAACAAGTAAATCTGTAATATACGCAGGAGCTAAGCCATTAAGTGCCTTATACGTCATGAGAAGGATTTTGAAGTCAATTCGACTTTTGACAGGAAGCCAGTGTAGAGATGCTAGAATGGGAGAAATATGTTCATATTTCTTAGTTCTAGTGAGTGTTCTAGCTGCTGCATTTTGGATTAGCTGTAGACAGTGCTTAATTTGTGCCGGAATATGCCGGAACAGGATCCCCCACCTCGTCATTTTGACCCCCCCGCGTTCCGGGACTTATTTTGGCTGATCCGCCACCTCTCGTGAATAATAATAATATTTTTTTATTTAAAAAAAAATGAATAAATCATGACAACGTTTTAAAATGTATAAAATCAATTCATGAATTGTACAAAATAAATTGATGGATTTTGTTTTCATAATAAGTCTTCATACCTTCATTTATTAATTAAATTGAATGTTAACTTAAGAATATACTGGCAAATCGAGGAGGTCAGTGTGTCAGTGAGAGGGGCAAACGAATGGTGTGCACTGGTGAATGGTTTTACAAAAATGTCTAAATGACAGATGAGTTTGATGTCCTTTTTTAAGAAAAAGGAAGAGGGAGACACACACACACACATACGCGCGCGCATATGCAAACATATTACCTGTACCAAAAGTTAACGCACTCAAAATATGGTTGTTTTCTTGAATGTTTGTACTTCATGTAGCGCTGGGTCGGGGTTTTTTTTGTAATGCAATCTTATGCAGGGTTGGAGTTAGGTGGGAGCCAGTGGGAGCTGAGCTCCCATAGAGAGAGGTCATGAAAGCAGCAAACTCAAACATCTGTGGGGGCTCTGACAATACAATAGTATATAATATTTTACTGACTAATAAAGTTATCATAAGCGGGGATCAAACCGAGCTATGGGAGGTGGAACTTTTTTATGGAGTTGCGAGCGCGAAGCGCTTGTTACAGGGTGTTTTTGATAATCTTTTCTTTTTGTGTTATTGCCTTATTGGCATGCTGTTATTATGTTCTCTGATGATAAAGGCGTACTGTATGCTTGCGCAGTTGCAATGTATAGGTTGGAAACATAAGTCAATGTCTTAATTGATTGTAAACCATGATTTGGTTGTGACCGATAGTAGTTACCGTGCGTAACAGTATGGGTTCGCCTCTGACGCGAGAGGATCTAATGATGGTATGTTATATTGCCTAGTTTGTGGGCCTTGCCCCTGATTATTTTCAGTTTGATCAGTGTTTTGTTTGTTTAGTTTGTTTGTTAATTTGTTATGTTATGCCCGCCGGTGGCCTAATATAAAATAAAAGAAAGACGTCTGCATTATTATTATACTATATATATATATATATTATTTCCATGCCTTGAGTCTACCACCCGCCGGACACACTCCGCTTGCTCCTTTCGGTTTTAGCCTACTTCAATAAAGACAAACATAGGCCTACTGTAGCTCCAGATAGTAAGATAATGCGCGGCTCTCCCTATGTCAACCTCTCTCCTAGATATTGCTTTAACCAGGCTATTCCGATCATGCTGCGCATGATGTAAACTTTATTGAGGATTTCGTGCAAGTATATTCACCGAAATTAATAAGTGCCAGTTCACCGTTGTGCATAACATTCAGCCAGAGGTCCGGTAGAGAGAGAGAGAGAGATAGAGAGAGACATTGTCAACTTCTCACATTGTAAGGTCAGTGCTTGCTTCCCATTACATTCAAAAGTCCGCAAAGCCTTTACTGAACTCCAGCGCCGTTGCGCAGACTGGAGAACGAAAAAAAAAAAAAAAAAAACATCCCATACCCCCCTCAACAATTAATTCATGGGCTCCCACGAAGATGGAATCATAACTCGAACCCTGATATTATGGCATTTATAAAAGGGATGTTGAAATTGAGCCTTTTATGTGCCACAGCTGTAGAAGTGGCAATTCACTTGATGTTTTTTTGTGCGTTCCGGGACCTGAGTCATGTCGTCATCGACTTTGCGTTCCGTTACCTACTGATTTACAAATTAAGCACTGGCTGTAGACTTTTAATGCAGGTGTTACTGCACCCTGAGAACAGAGCATTGCAGTAGTCGAGTCTGGAGGTAACGAATGCATGTATAAGTTTTTCAGCATCCTCAAAGGACAGGAACTTCCTAACCTTAGCAATGTTTCTAAGGTGGAAAAATGATGTTCTAGAAATGTGCTTTACATGGCTATTCAAGGAGAGGTCTTGATCAATAATTACCCCCAGATTTTTCACTTGTGAGCTAAATGAGAGTGTAGGACTGCTAAGTGAGCTATGATGGTGAAGCGAGGTGTCCTTCAGTTGTTTAGAGGCAATCATCATAACTTCAGTTTTATCAGAGTTCAAGCATAAGAAATTTTTTGACATCCAAACTTTAATGTCTTCAAGACAGGCATTGAGTTTGGTTGTTGGAGTGCAGTCGCTAGGCTTCATAGAGAGATAAAGCTGTGTATCATCTGCGTATGAGTGAAATGCAATGCCATGTTTCCTAATGATTTCACCCAGAGGTAGCATATAAAGAGAGAATAGTAAGGGGCCCAGTACTGAGCCTTGCGGAACGCCATATTTAACTTTAGCATGATAAGATGAGATGTTGTGGGCATGTACAAATTGGTATCGATCAGTGAGGTAGGATTTGAACCAAGCTAATGCTGAATTTCTAATGCCTATCGTATGTTCGAGTCTGTGTAGTAGGATATCGTGGTCAATGGTGTCAAAAGCTGCACTAAGATCAAGTAAAATTAATATGGATATATTACCATTGTCCATGGAAAGAAGGAGGTCGTTGAAGACTTTAACTAAGGCCGTTTCAGTGCTGTGATTAGCTCTAAATCCTGATTGGAAGACTTCCTGGATTTTGTTTTCGTCTAGGAAGCGACAAATTTGTTTGAACACAATTTTTTCTAGAATTTTGGATATAAAAGGAAGGTTGGATATAGGTCTGTAATTAGCCAGAACATCAGGGTCAAGGTTTGGTTTTTTAATCAATGGTTTAATGACTGATGTCTTGAAAGTAGTTGGTACATGTCCCGCTAGGAGTGAACTATTGATAATTTCAAGTAATGTCTCAGCTAGTGGTGTAAAGGCTGCCTTGAGGAGGTGAGTAGGAATAGGATCAAGTAGGCATGTTGACGCCTTCGCTTTGGTAATGAGAGAAGAAATTTCTAATATATCAGTGGGCATAAAGGAGTCAAGGTATGCTACGGGTTGGCTACAGCTATCAGTAGTTAGTAGAGAGGCTGTAGGCATGTTGCTAATTTTAAGTCGTATGGTTTCAATTTTTTCATTGAAAAAATTCAGGAAGTCGTCACTGCTGAGGTGACTTGGAATGGACTGAGTTACTTCAGTCTTACTTTTTGTCAAATTTGATATAGTGTTGAAGAGGAATTTTGGATCGTCTTTGTGTTCATGTATAAGTGAGGAATAATAAGCTGTTTTAGCATTGTTCTGTGCAGTCTTGTATTCTTTCAGGCTCTCTCTCCAGGCAATGTGAAATACTTCGAGTTTAGTGTTGAGCCATTTCCTCTCTAGTCTGCGAGCAGCCTGTTTTAATGTACGTGTATGTGCGGTGTACCAAGGGGCAGTTTTTTCTACCTTCCTTGTTTTCTTTTTAAGTGGAGCAATTAAGTCAAGTGTTGAGTGTAATGTGTTCATAACATGATCAGTAAATTGGTCAATATGTGTTGGTGATGGGATAGGACTATCATAGCGTGTTGGTGTAAGGTCAGGAATTTTTTCAGTGAAATCGTCAGTGGTTTTAGGCGTTATGCCTCTAGTGTAGTAGTGGGTCACATTTTGCGCTACATGGTCGACTGGTATTTCTAGAGTAATAAGGTAATGGTCAGTCAATGTTGGTTGGGGTGCAACTGTAAGTTGTTCTACTTGAGTACCATAAGTTAGTACAAGGTCAATAGTGTGGTTGTCTTTATGTGTAGGTGCATTTACATTTTGACAGAAGCCAATGTGCTCAATAAGAGATTGGAATGCAGCTGTCAGGCTGTTGTGTGCAACATCCATGTGAATATTAAAATCGCCCAAGATGACTATTGTATCTGATGTAACAACTAATGTGGATATAAAGTCAGAGAATTCAGTTAGGAATTCAGTGTATGGCCCTGGAGGTCTATACAATGTTACAATAGTTAATGGCTTAGCTCCAGGCTGAATAAGGTTGAGGATGAGTACCTCGAAAGAATTGAACTTATGTTCGAGCTTGGGAGCCATACTGCAGCTAGAATTGTAGATAGTGGCTACCCCACCTCCACGCCCGCGTTGGCGCGGTGTGTGGAAGTTTGAATGACTGGGGGAGTGGCTTCATTTAGCGATAGGTGTTCGTCTGGTTTTAGCCAGGTTTCAGTGAGGCAAAGTATGTCAATATGATTATCAGTAATGAGTTCGTTTACTAATTCAATAAAAATTTTAATTCAATAAAATAATTTCATGTATTTTTTTTTTTTTACTCCATCTTCCCGCGGCCCCCCTGGCACCACCTCACGGCCCCCACTTTGAAAACCACTGGTCTAGAGTTCTAGGCTAATGAGTTGGACCAATTTCTTGCATCTTCAGTACTAGCAAGTCTTGAGTAGTTTGAGCAATAGAGCTCTCTAAAAT
Source organism: Sardinella longiceps (assembly GCA_027497455.2). Taxonomy (NCBI): domain Eukaryota; kingdom Metazoa; phylum Chordata; class Actinopteri; order Clupeiformes; family Clupeidae; genus Sardinella; species Sardinella longiceps. The sequence continues at coordinate 7,160 of JAODXP020006949.1, read as the reverse complement.
TGGGCAAAGTTGCCCTTTAACCGTCCACTAGGTGAACAAAACACTCAAGTCATGTGACTGACACTTTTCTCAGCCATCAGCAGGCTTCCATAGTTCTACAGCAAAATGTGAAAAAGTAATTTTATGGTTTCTATGGGAAACTAAAATAGCTATTCTTACTTATTGGATATTGGATTGTATATCCTATATTTATTGGAAAACGGTATAAAATGCTGTAAAATGACAGCTGACCATTTCTCCCCCTGTCGTCCTATTTCTCCCTCCTCCCCCACCTCAGCCCCATCCTCCACTTCTCCCTCCCTTGACTGTGCACTATGGTTGAGTATGCACCGAGTGGGGTCACTGTTCTCTCCCTCCGCTACATATGGTGTCAGAAGAGGGATGGCTACCGTGATGCCATCGGATGTGTACCCAATGTGTGGTCCGTATGAGGGACCACCAGGATAGGTTGACCTCGGTGTGAGGGACCCCTGAGATGGGTGGAGCACTAGAGTGTGGGGTACCCTGCGATGGGAGTAGTATGGCTGGTGGATGCGTGAGGGACATGCGCTTCCCAAAGGGGAAGGCAGTGTGACGGGGTACCATCACTACGGTTGAGTATGCACTCTGACTGACATACCAACAAGCTTGGCTCCTTGATGTTGCGGTCAAGTTGCACATTTAGTTCTCCGGAGACCTGGATTCGAGACCGTGTGCGGTTTCGTAAAAGGTTATATAATTTCAGAGAAAAATCTTACATTATTGACAAGTTATTACATTATTGGCTTTATTACATTTAAAACTGTGAAAATTATTACGTTATTGGCAGTTGTTACATTATTGGTCATTATAACATTATCGGCCTTAACAGATCCATTCAAATAATGCTCATATTGATAATAATTGAGCACATTCATAAGATTAGTGGTGCTGGTGATTCAATGTAAAACTGCCTGCTTGTTCGCATTTGGTCTACGTTGTTCAAAATATTTTCGTTCCAGCTATCTACAGCAGTCAGCATGAATGATGCTAACTATCAGTTCAATACCATAATTTGTCTTTTTTTCTCATTTACAAATGCTTACACATATCTTATATCATTTTTAAATTCTAGATTAAAAACCACAACACAGTACAAAGCCTCTATATCTGGAATTGTTTATTATTGTGTAAGATAAACATTTGTGCATGAACATAACAGAAACATTTATAAAGTGTACTTTATATCAATCATAACTTATTACGGTGTATTTTGTAGGCAAAAAATAAGGTAACAACATATGAACAGCATAGAGGGAGAGGGAGAGTATTTCAAATACCAAGCTCCATATTCACTATTTGTTTTCTTTGCAAGAACTGTCAAATGTAATTTTATGAAAATCATTGCTCTTTTGATTTGAATGAATAGAACATTTGCATCACTCAATGTGGAGTGATTATTAGCTGTGAAGATTCAACCATGGTATATCGTGGGATATCTTCACTTGTAGTGATGCGTTGAGCGCAAAAATAGCATAAATAGTGAAATTGCAATAAACAGGATCTCACTGTTGTAGCAACCATTTCCCAGCAATTGTATGGTGCTCTGCTGTCTGTCAGGCTTAAAAAATAATTAATAAAAAAACAGACAGTATGTGATGGTATTTAGGAAAACATTACACATGATGTGCTTCAGCCCGCACTGACACTTTTCAAATACAGTAGACGTCTTTTATGGAAAGTTACATATGCCTTGTGCTGAATTTACAACAAATAATTTATTTTCATAATATCCCATATAAAAATTTCAGTCAGGACAAATTACTGTATTTATTATTATTTAACAAATATATATACAACATGTTAGACAATATTCTTCAATATTCTCTATTAACACTGACTCCCAGGACACATCCAAGGGATATCCTATTCTAATCATGGTGCAATATGCATTGTTATTGCAAATCTATGCTGAAATTACCCACGCCCCCACAGTATCGATGCACCCTTTTTTCGCAGGATCTAATACATAAAAGCAGTTATATGGGTGCTGTTCAAGTTGTTTAAAATGTTCAACAATACACCGTTGGGATTCAGTAATGTAATGTAAACAGTAATGTACTGTAGGTGACTTGTTCAGTGAGCTGCACTTCAAAACTGTAGATTTTGCAGTGGGGATTGAGCTGAAAGCCACATTAGAGAGCAGCATCATTTCCGACGTCCTTTGACGATGAAGAATATTCCGACAGCCATTCCCAGCAGCCCCAGAGTCACACCCACTCCACAGAACACTGCTGGACCAACACTGGGCTCAGACAGTCCAACATCTGCAGTGGGCACAAAAATAAAAACATAAACTGTGACAATGTGTCATAAATACACTGGTCAAACCTCCATTTCTATTGGCTGTGGCGTTGAGGGGTTTGCTAATAACGCTTTCTAGAAACTTAGTGGAAGTTTTTATTAAGACAGTAAGTATACTCTATAATTTATCACTTGATACTTTTTTGTAAAGCCTTTCTTACTAGGCTACTCCTTACCCAGTACTTCACAAGCTGTAATAAAAAGCTTTATCTTATGTTCCAAAAGAATGCTTTTGAATACATTAATTCATTTTTTTCATCCAACATACGAAATGATGAGACTTTACCAAACTCTTTCTTGATTGGTTGCTGCAATGCTGAGTGTTCCACAATGCAGCCATAGATGTCCCCCTTCTGAGGAGTGAACTTCACAGAGAAGAACTGGCTATAGGTGAAGCCAATAACATTCACCCGCAACTGACTGGCGTTCACTGCCAGAGTCACATTTACGTAATTCTTGGTCCACCTCACATTCAGCCGTGGAGGATGGAACCCAGTCACAAGACAGATGAGTGTGTTTTCAGTGCCAATGACCACATCATCTCTGGGGTAGAGGAGAGTCCTGGGGGGCACTGGGAAAGAAGATATTATTGTCTCTCCATCAATGTGGTAATACCTCAAAAGAAGAGAAAAAGGCAGCACTTTGCATAGACACAGTGCATAGACATGTTTTGGCTTTCTCAGTGTGCTCAAGCCTTCATTTTTGTAAACCACTACAGATTGCCTGCTTTGAATATATATATAATGATTTGGTTTTTTTTGTATGCCTCACATCACATGTGTCATTTTAGGCTATGGTTTTGAATTTTATTTTAAAATAGTTGGGAAAAATAGCAATTAAATATGTGTCAAAATAATGAAATAATGGTCAATGAAGCATTGACCTTCAGTGGTCAATGAGAGAGCACAGACCTCCGCCAAAACAATGTGGTCACAGATGGTGTTCTGGGTGACCAATCGCCACCAAAATTGAATCAGTTTTTCCTTGTTCCAATACACATGTTGTCTGAAAATTTCATTCAAATCCGTGCTGTACTTTTCGAGTTGTACACATGTTGTAGACAGACTGACACACACACACACACACACACACACACACACACACACAGCCAGCGAAAAACATAACCTCCTTGGTGGAGGTAATAATTAGCATATAGCATAGCATAGCCTAGTTTCTTCTGTAGCTTCTTACCTTTTGCCACGTCTGAATTGTTATAAGCTTTTCGCGCCACATTGAAGTTAAGTTTGCAGAGCTGCTGTTGTTCAACAGCAAACTGATACATGGCCGTTCCAAAATCTATTTGATCAGCAAATGAAGGCAGTGTGGTAAAAAATCTATTCATTGTGAAGTCTGCATGGGCAACATCTTCCCCATCCATTTCAAATGTAAACTCCCCATCTGAAGATGTGCATAAAGACATACGAGTATCCACATAGACAGCTGAAAATAAAAAAGATGCACTTGATATTAAAAGGCATGAAAACAATATATGCAAATTAACCCCATAAATTAAAAAAATGACAACACATTGTCGAACATGATTATTGTGATCAGACCATGTATTGGACAAGAGCATCACGTTCAAGAAAAAAAGAAGAAGGAATTGTCCATTTCAGTTCAGTTCAGACCTTTATTCATCTTTCAGATCACAATTAAATTAATATTGAATAATTATTGATAAGCTTCATTCATTGTAGAAAGCTCTTTTATAGCCAGTTCTTTTAGCAATTGGACGCAAAAAAAGAAAATAAGTTTACTCACTCCTTCTAGTCTCTGTACAGATGATCCCAGTAAGGATAAGCAAAATCCTTGTTAAAATCATCTTCAAGGGGACTGGTAGTTTCTTGGACGGACAGGAGGAAAATGGAATGGAAGGAAAATTGAAGAAAAATTCTCAGGGACAGACCAACTCAATCACACTTGATTACCCAACAGCAAATCAGGTGTTTCGAAGTATCATCTGTCTCTAGGCAAAATCTCTCGCAACATTCCTGTGTCACAATTTTATCTCTCCTCATTTAGATTGTTTTCATTGCCCTTTTTAACAAACAATATACAATTGTTACATATTAGATAAATTATAAAGTTGCTATAATTGCAAGTGTCTGTGGACAACTAATACGACAGAACTTTGGCAGGAAGCTGCAGTTTCAGCTATCCGTCCACTACAAGGCCGTACCAAGATACGTAGAGGGCCCCAAGCAAACACAACAGGCCTGATTTCACAATTTCCTCATATCTGACAAATCTATCTGTCCTTATCAGGCATAGACAGCTTTGATCTCACAATGATTATCATCATAAAGCCAATGCCCCAAAACTTATCAAAGAGAAGCAGACTTTAGACTTTTTATTGTACTAATTACCCGACTGTGATCCCCACAGGGGATCTGTGTGGCTTAGCCCCAGTAAATGTGATTTGTATGCACATTAACTGGGGTAGACTGTCCATAGCTTTGATCTTGGAATACGGAAGCTCAAAACGGTCATGTGTTTTTCGCTCTCATAATTTACAGGTGCTGCTAATTGCTACAGTTGTTTCCCTGTGTCGGTAGGTTTGAAGGAAGACAAATCGAAAACCATGTTTGTTCAAAATCCCAAAAATCAGAATAGAAATCTTCAACTTCATCCAAAGAAAGAATAAGGATACTCAGGCAATAGACCGACATCCGCATTCAGGCTACCGTAGCTGTACTTTTTGAATTGCATTTGAATTGAAAGGTTATACAATGTCTTTTTCTGGCCAATGTCTTTTTCAGGTTGTTAAAAAAGGCATCTTTTTAAAACGGTAACACTTTGCGGTAAGGGTACATGAATTATCATTAATTCATGCATAAAATCATTAATGATTAACTCATGATTCATGCATTACTTCATCTCTGAATGTCTAATGAGTCATCGGGAATTATCATGAATTAATGAATTAATTTTTTGTCATTAATGACCCCCTGCTGAAATAGCTCATGATCTTAAGCATTAATTACTCTGGGTACATCATCATGAGTCATGATTAATTACGCATGATCATGATGACTTATCATGTTTGTGCCCCCTCAACAAAAGTATTGTCAGGGTTCAACATTTGCAAATTGTACAATTGGATGGTCCTATCAATGGTAAATAAATTGCTCTCTCCATTTATTTCTTTATTCTTGCAAAATAAGGGCAGCATGCAGGTCATCAACTAAGCATTATTTTTTTAAGGCTTGCAGTGTTGGGCTGGTTATGACAATGCTAACGTTAGGTTCAGTTTTATACGAATGATCAAACACATAGGTCTACCTGCAGGTTAAGTTAGGCAGGTGACTTAACGTTAAGCTAAATTTACGCGAATTTTTGCCGACCATCATGGCAGACGAAATAACGTTAAGCCTCACATTACTCGTAATCTCAACATTAAAGTAGCCAGTAACAAGCAACGAGAGAAGCTAAACAAATGTGATTCACTGTGCAATGTATCAGAACCACACCAACTTCGAAGTGTACACTAACCTGGTGTAACTAGCAATCGAGACACAGAAAAAAAAAGACAAAAGCTAACTTGTCATGCAACCAAATAAATGCACGGGGACTAAACAAAACCGATGAGTTGTGAATCACAGAATATAATGAAATGTTTTCATTGTCATGATAAGCTGGTTAGACCTTACCTCACTCACGTCAGATGTAGCGCTACGCGTGTTCATCTGATATTCAGCGATAGACGAGATATTTCAGGAGCCAGAAATCCTTGAATCTAACTGGGCAAACGGCTTGTCCATCAATTTAATTGACGTACACTGCAGCCAACCACATCGAAACCAACCGATGACGCTGGTTAAGTTTGTTGGATTGGTTGGATTCAAAACAGTTGCTTATAGATACAGACGGCAAGTCTGACCACGCCCACAAACATAGCTCCGCTGTGGGGGAATTAGAGAAAAATAGTCCCATCTGGGGGAAAGAGCAGGCTCACACAGTGGGGAAGTCAATGGCATGCTAAGCTAGAAGTTACACTGAGCACCATCTACAAGGAGCCTGACACATTTTTGAGGGCAATGCCTGAAGGTAGTAATGATGGTCAGATGGTCCGATGTGAATTCTGAACTTGACACCCCTCCAAACGCGATACTGATGACAATTTAGATGATGTTTGTTAGCTTCATTAGCTTGCTAACTAGCCAACTTCATTGATCACCACAGTAAATGTAGCTAACTTTAGCTTGCTTAACTGAGCTAATCAGACTTGTGATTGAAAGTTGCTTTACTTTTGACAGGAGCAGAGACAGCTCATGACATTTCTGTTAGTGTAACTGCAATAAACAAATGACAGGGAAATTATTTTAGCGAAAACACACGCAGGCAAACAGGTCATGATTAGACAAAACATCTAATATGGACTTTGTTCAATTTTACTAAACGATCTTTTATTGTTAAGCAACTTACTCTACCTTGTCCATTCACCATAATGTTAAATTGGCCTCTGTTATCCCCCACGCTGACTCCACCCTCGCATTTTGGGGGCGTTAACAGTACTTGCCGTCTGTATCTATTCGCTATGTCACACCCTCTACAGCAGCTAGCGGCCCTGATTGGTCCGGTTAGAGAATAAGGTTGGGTCCGGTCTCACGGTTTAATGTGGTGCCATCACGAAAATTAATCTATTGAAGTGTGCAGCCATTACGATTTTGGCCTTTTTACGTGTAAGGACAACGTTTCCTTTCCCTATTCATTTTAATGCAGGAGGCATTTCAGAAAACCCGCCGCTTGGAGTGCTAATTGACTGAGCGACAGGGGAGACATTTTCGTGTTGGTTTTAGAAATATATTTCTCACTGTTTGTAAAATTGTGGCATTTGC
>JAODXP020006948.1:60000-68010 GCA_027497455.2 Sardinella longiceps | reverse complement strand
TTTCCCCACACCGTCCTTGTCCTAGGTACATTTCTGGTGGCTTCTGATAACTTTCCTGTATTTTTATACAGAGCAAGAGCAGGACAACATCAGAGGTGTGCTCAGATTCATCTAACATAAGCAAACGCTCGTTGCAAACATGTTCGCATTAATCAATGGAATTTGAACGATTTTGCAGAATGTTCGGTTTAAACTGTTAACACTAATGGCAAACAGAGATTTACTCGGAGGGGGTTATTAATGAGAGACAAAGTTGTTGTGAGACATGCTGACAACATTTAAAGCTCTTTTGGATTTATTTCCAATCGGGAAACACATCTTTTGCTTTCAAACATACAGGACTGTTAGCAGAGCACTACCTTTTCACACCGTTCGTCTGTGTTTGCTAACGGATTTGCAAACTGTCTGCCTATGTTAGCGAACGCTCACTATTTTAGGCGAATTAGAACGCACCTCAGGTCACAACTTGAACATGTGGCAGAAGCAATACAAATAGTACCTCAGCCTCAAGCCACACTAAGAAAGCACGAGCCTGCAAGAAGTGCAAGAAACCAATGAAAGGCCATCGCAGAGGGGCTTGCCCCAATACTTAGATACTGTCTGTAGGCTACCTGTGATAACTAATTTTGTTTTGTTGATACAGCTTTGCTGCCATTGTGCTATTTCTTTTTTCTCTCTCTTGGCTATAATGAATTGTATCCTGATTAACCCTTTTAATTACGTCTAGAGTTATTTTCATTTGGAGTTAAATCCAATATTGGTCATGTTCCTAGAAATTACACTAAAAGTATTTCAAGTTATAGCATTTTATAGGAATCATCTTTCCAGAGATGAGTAGTATACTATGAAATAGTAGTTTATATTAGTTTTAGTTTTATATTAGATGCATGACCTGCTGGCTCGCTATTTGGTCTGTTTTCAGGTTATATGCACACTGTGAGCATTATCAACTATGGGTTGATTCACACTGAATTTCTCCTTTAAGGCAGACTGCCCTTACTGTGCGCTCAGACCGAGACCGATTCAGGCGACATGGGCGACGGAAGTAATTGACTTTGTATTGGGGCCGGCGATTGGGGCGACAAAAGCGGCAGGCGACTTAGGCGATGCAACTTGGGCGATAAAATCTTTATGTAATGAGCTATGATGCGGTTGGGCGATTACCAATCAGAATGTCGATTTACTGGTGAGATGCCAATAGAGAAGCAGGATTAACATTTGACTGCTAACGTCATGGGCAAATTTGCCGTTTTGGTTGCTGTGCTCAAGCGATGTTTCTTGGGAGTCTTCGGCGACTCTTGGCAATTTATCGGTCTCGGTCTGAACGCACAGTTATGGACTTCTCCTTTAAGGCAAACTGTTCTTGTGCTCCTATAGAAGCCCTGGGGGCCCCAATCTTCCCCCTACCATCACATTTGAAGTTTGAAATCAAGTTTAGTGTTTGGCCTACTTTAAGTTACTCCACTAACTTAGTTTCTAAGGCATTCTTTGTGCTCCACATTGTGTGTATTTCTCCAATACATCTCTCTCTCTCTCTCTCTCTCTCTCTCTCTCTCTCTCTCTCTCTCTCTCTCTCTCTCTCTCTCTCTCTGTGAGATAGGGGGTCTGTGGCATCACAAGGCTATAGGGCTATAGCCATATTCTGCCATTCACCCCCTCCAGTTTCAATCAGCCACTGTTACGCCATACATTGGGTTTCAGTTTATTGTGTTCTCCCTACTGCAGCTAGACTGGAGGAGATTAAATCTCCCAGCATCCTCCCCTTCAGACACACACACACACACACACACACACACACTTACACTTACACACACACACATTCAATCACAAGCTTCACACATGCACACTCTTTTTCACTCTTTCTCTCTCTCTCTCTCTCTCACACACACACAGAGAAGAGAGGGAGAGTTCATTTCAGGTAATAAATGTAATCATTGGAAGCCAACTTGCTCTATTCCGCTCTCCCTCACACACAGAGATACACACACACACACAAACACACCTTTGGACGGTTTCCCCTTCTCCCTGTGCTCCTTCGCTGAGGGCCGGATACCCCCCACACACCCTACACCCCTGGTCCCCAAATGGCGGCCCGTGGGCCAGATACGGCCCGCAGGAACCAAATGAGTGGCCCGCAGCACCATCTGACTTATCAGTTTTCTCAATAAACATGCTTCATAAACAGTAGGCCTATACAGGAAATCATACTATGAAGAGTTCAGATGCAAAACCCCCTAAACACCATTTTTGGGAAAACTGAGTTAATGATATTGTGTGAGTCCCGTATAAATCTAGACTACTGTAAATGAAATGTTTTTGTGAAAAAATTAGAATAAAACCTGTTCAACGCCGTGGTTTAAAATGTCTGTTTACAATCAAAACACTGTAAACGCCTGATAAAAAATGGCCTTTTTCTCAAAAAGTGGTCAAGTGGAGTTAGGGGGTTTTGCATCTGAACTCTTCATATGAGGTTTACTGAGGTGCATTAAAGAAAGCAGAAGACTAAAAGAGGACTACTTTGTGGTGACCACTGCCCTAGCATCCTTTCAACGTGTGGTTTGAGCGTTTCGAGATTGACCCTTAGCGTTGAAATGCTTGATAAAATTCGGCCCTTGAGGAAAAATATTTGGGGACCACTGCCCTACACCCTAGGGGGCTTTCAGATGACCAGCATTTGAACTGAATGTTGATTCTGCATATGAACGGAAGGCTAGGAGAGCTGTAACACTGAAGAAATAGCCCAGTTTGTTCATGCGTGTATCACCTCCAGGTGCTCAAACTTGTTTCCCTATAGAGCGATGTGACTTGACCGTTGATACACGCCTCGCGTAGAAATGCACTAGACGCAAGGTGAAAAAAACGCAAACGTCTAAAAACACAAGTGCTCAAAGTTAAAAATAGTTTAACTTTTGAGATTGCATTTTCTTCAACAATTGACCGATCCCAAGCCCCGCCCATCTATTGTTACGTATAGCTACCTCGGTCAAGTTTGGCCAAAACCAGCGTGCCTGGAGCTGGAAATACCTGTGGAAGTACGTTCACTTGTGATGGCTTTCGGTTCAGATAGCTTGAATGTTATCGTTTGAAAATGTGAGCATCAATAAAAACAACTGTAGACAACGTGATGGGTTCGTCTCTGTGAATGTTCACCGTTTCCCTATTTCGGATTATTACGATTTCGACAGGTCAGATAGCCAGCCCAAGTTGCTAGATGCCGACACAGCATACAAGCAAAATTGCATACCTAGCAACTTTCTCAAAGTGTCAAGTAATTTTTCTGGATGGGGATGACATTGTATGCCTATGTGTTTGTAAAGAAGTTGATGTTTTACACTGAATCTGCTGCATAGCCCACCCCATGTAGCCCATATTGAATGGGGGCTAATGTAAGCTAACGTAAGGAACACTCCTACTTAGCTTCGTGTAAACTTACAAAACTGTTTATCTGTGAGTGTAAAAGGTGTAAAAGCCTTCCCTTAACTCTAGATTCTTCTTGTGATGTTTGACCTAACGTTAGTTAGCGGCAAAGTCCTTCCTTTAATGGTCTGATCAGACGTAACCTAACGTTACCAAACGCACTGCACACAGCTAACATTACTGTAGGCTCTCCTTAGGGGAGGCTGGTTGATAAGCTAATGATTGTCATGATTGAGGTTAACACACAGTGTCAATATAAGCACAGGCTTTGGGAGAGAACATTTGTGTTGAGGGTAAAAAAAATATTAATAACATTGCCGTCACTATCACTGATGCTGTAACATTAAAGCAGATCATTGCGTCCGTCGTCTCCATCTCTCATGTTAGCCTACATGGCTGCAACTTTGCGTAAGCCTATTCGCCATATTCATTAATTATGTGTTTATTGTATTACAATTAGATTAGCCATATCCATGCAAAGTTTGAACTTGCTTAGCAGGTTGAAGAGAGCCGAGGCTGGCTGAGGCTACTTCTTGTATGAATGAACAGGCAGGCATGGCCTGAGCGAATTGGCGAGGGTAAAAAAAAAAAAAAAAAAACCTTCCCACACCTCCATAGTAAGTAAGCTGTTGGTCGTAGAGGTCCCCAAACACATATTCCACCATTGTGATATGAGACTACACCTTATTTTCAAGACAAAGCTGCAAGCCTCATAGTCTACTATTATGCAGGGAAGGGAGAAGTTGACCGAGCTTGTCCGAAGTTCGCTGCGGGCCCTATTGTCACATAGTGAAAGTGGGCGGGGCTTGGGATCGGTCAATTGGTCTGTTGCATAGCTGCCAGTCATAGCTAAGTCAGGGAATTAGCAGTTTAGCCAAATCTAGCTGTCATAGCAACAATACGTACATTTATCAATTTCAACCTTGCATGTTTTTGTCATCACCTATCCCTTACACCACCTACATTAACGTCGTAATCCACTAACCACCTAGCATCCTCATCACCTATCCCTTATACACCACCTACAGTAACATCGTAATCCACTAACCACCTAGCATCCTCAGCCCCTGAACCCTTACGGTGGCTACAGACAAAACATCCGCAACAATACGGGCTGCAACGTTCTAAAAACCCTAAATCTGCGGTTTGACATGTTAAATCTTTTGCGATGGCTTGCAACTGCTTGCAACAACCTGCAACAATTGATTCACACTGCTGCAACTACTTTCTAAAACCGTCTCATTTTGTTGCGAATCTTCAGCCTGGATTGGCCTTTATACATCACTAAGCATCCTCAGCTCTCATGCACTTAGTATCAACCACTTATCCTTAACCCCTCATACACTAACTTTGAATCCTAAACCCTTATCCTTAACCCATCATACACTAACTTAGTGTCCTAACAGCTTATCCTTAACCCCTAATACACTAACTTTGAATCCTAAACCCTTATCCTTAAGCCCTCATACACCAACTTTGAATCCTTAACCCATCATACACTAACTTAGTGTCCTAACAGCTTATCCTTAACCCCTAATACACTAACTTTGAATCCTAAACCCTTATCCTTAAGCCCTCATACACTACCTTTGAATCCTAAACCCTTATCCTTAACTCGTCATTCATTAACTTTGTACAGTATCCTAACCCCTAACCCCTCATGCACTAACTAAGTGTGCTAACTAAGTATCCTAATTGCCTGACCCCCACCTCTCCAACTGCAGTGGATCATCAGCGCTTTGTTAAATGGAAAGTTGTGAGCAGCCCACGTCCCAGTTACCCCGTTTCATCTGTTTCACCTTGAAGCGTTCACACACACACACACACACACACACACACACACACACACACACACACACACAGAGGCGCTGCTCAAAATAGAACAGGGCTTGAGATGTGCCTGAAGGGATCAAACTCAGAAAAAAGAGGAGAAAGAATAGAGGAGAAGAGAAGAGAAGAGAAAAGGGGATGGGGGGGAAAGGGGGGGCATTGTAAATTTATGCTGTGTGTTGACTAGGTTAGAATGTGTGCTCGTGTGAATCTTGTTCTTCTCTCTCTCTCGCTTTCTCTCTCTCTCTCTCTCTCTCTCTCTCTCTCTCTCTCTCTCTCTCTCTCTCTGTCTCCCTTTCCTCTCTTCTTTTCTCATCCACCACTCTCTTTCTCACTGTCTCTTTTTATCTCTCTCTCACACACACACACACACACACACACACAAAGTTAGCTGTGACAAACACACATATACGCACTGCAAGCATGCACACACACACACATACACTCATACACACGGATGTACACACACACATTCATACACACACACACACACACACACCGTGTTAAGATCACCCGTGATGCCAGGTACTCAATGCTGCTTTCTTCTCAGGCTTGATCTGGCAGCTCCGGCTTTGTTCCCAGGCATGCAAACATGGCCTAGAGAGGAGGAGAGGAGAGGAGGAGAGGGAAGGAGGGAGGGTAGGAGGAGGGGGAAAGTGGGTCAAAGAGGAGTGCAGGTCCCCAGCTGAGTTTAAAACAGGATATTGGACACATCCACTCCCTGAGCTCTATCTAATTTCCTGTCTATCCAGGACACACGCTCCGCTCTAGACTCCTGATGATTGACACTTTCTAGCTTGCCTACTTTCCACTCTACTGTGCGTTGTGCTGCAGTATATGACAACATAATCTACAGGATTATTCTATAGTGTGTGCCGTGCTGCAGTACATGACAGCATAATCTAGGATTATTCTATAGTGTGTGCTGTGCTGCAGTACAGTATATGACAGCATAATCTACATGGGTATTCTATGTGCTGTGCTGCAGTATATGACAGCATAATCTACAGGATTATTCTATAGTGTGTGCTGTGCTGCAGTATATGATAACATAATCTACAGGATTATTCTCTACTTGTCCAATGTATGGCTTGTGTTTGGCTGCTTGTCTATAGATATATTTTTACTTACACATAAAATCCACACACAGCAATTCCATTGTTGTATTGCAGGACCTTCATTGCATTGTGTCTCATAACAACACTAACATTATCTGTTATACACACTTCAAGATCTGCATGGATGATTGACACTTATAACATACATATAAGCATGTTATACCAGAAAATAAAATGTAATAACAGTGTGATAATCACTTGATGTCTCATGCTTTCAGTTAAGTAAATGTTCAGAGAAAAGCCATATGATCACTAAGCAAAACAATACAATAATGTAGAAAGTTGCTTAATTGATAACATCAGACTATCAGGACATCGTTGTTTATGGAGGACAGAACAATTATGGGCTGTCTTATCATCCCTGGGGAATGGAGGAGATTTTAAGGGAGTGAAAGGGCATGTCCTGTGTGTGTGTGTGCGTGCGTGCGTGCGTGTGTGTTTGGACCGGACAGTGCACCCCAAACAGATGTCTGTACAGCAGGTGGGTGTCTCCCTCACAGGATTTTAAGTGAAAATGTTTCTAATCTCCACGTTCCTCTGCTGTGAGTTAGGCTACTGTAGGAGATGATGTGTGTGTGTGTGTGTGTGTGTGTGAGGTACTGTAGGACATGATCAGATGTCACTCTGGAGTTGTGAGATCATGTGGGACTCTGCAGGACTGAGCATGGTATTAATTCAGCATGCAAACCATCCTGAACGCGTGTCATCTCTATATCTCAGTGTGTGTGTGTGTGTGTGTGTATCCCAGCGTGCAGAACGCCACCCTGAGTGTGCGTCATCACTAAGTGTGAGTGTCATTCTGAGTGTGTGTGTGTGTGTGTGTGTCATCGCTGAGTGTGTGTGTGTGTGTGTGTGTGTGTGTGTGTGTGTGTGTGTGTGTGTGTGTGTGTCATTCTGAGCGCTGCCTGTGCAGGACGGGATCTATTCTATATTTCATGGCAGTGAACTGAGCAGGTCTGGAGCTGGCTTTAAAACGCTTCTCCCTGAGTCATGCTAGATGTTGGAGTTGTAGCAAACGAAACTGGAACACTCTCTCTCTCTCTCTCTCTCTCTCTCTCTCTCTCTCTCTCTCTCTATGTCTCTTACACACACACAGGCACACAGACACATACTCACACACATAATGACACACAAAGAACAAGTCTCTCTCTCTCACACACACACACACACACACACACACACACTCAGGCAGACACTCACTGTTTCTCTTTCAGAGGCCCATCATTCCTAACTGTACTGTGTGTGTGTGTGTGTGTGTGTGTGTGTGTGTGTGTGTGTGTGTGTGTATCCCAGGGGTAAACCCTCAAAGAGTAACCATGCAGGCTGACACCAAACCAATTCCCAATTAAGAACAATCCCACTCAGCGCACATTGGCATTCCTATGGGTGAACTCAGGGGTGAAATTGCACTGAGGTTGGAACACTGCACTCTAATTGAATCTTTTCAGGGATGCAGCAAACATATCTGCCTTTTAAATAAAGGTTTTAAAAGTATTTATCTTTTTAACCAGTTTTAAAGACACACATCCCAGTCAGCTAACCTAGGCTGTATCAGCACAACCATTGGATGTATAGAGTGTCAACCAGCCCGCCCCATGGCAGGTAAGCTCTGTGATTGGTCCACACCATACCACCTATAAGCATT
>JAODXP020006948.1:45000-47500 GCA_027497455.2 Sardinella longiceps | reverse complement strand
CTAATGCAGTGGTCATTATAACCTACTGAAATAACTGCCCTCCAGAGGCTGGGAAAACCTATTGAAAGTGGATCAGTTTAAATGGAGCACCATTGGATCCATAGCGAAACAGCAACAATGTCTTACTGTAAGCTATATACTGTAAAGTGTATATGGTTGAAATAACGATAAAAACCCACTTACTTTGACTTGGAACCCCCTGCAGTGTTTTGGAGAGCCGTGTAATAGATGCTATTGAACTCACCTCATTTACTCCTGCCTCGCCCAGAGGTGCCAACTGGACCAGCGGTGCCAGGAGGTCCAGGAGTGCCAGAGGTGCCGGGCGTAAACTCGAGATAAGCACTGGAGCTTCTCTCTGGGACCACCCCCCAAACACACACACACACACACCACAGCCCCATCCTAACAGAGGGCGGACATACACACACCACACACACACACACCACAGCCCCATCCTAACAGAGGGCAGACACACACACACCCACACACACACCACAGCCCCATCCTAACAGAGGGCAGGGGCCCAAGCCGAGGACTGGCCATGCCAGAGTTTAAAAGCAGTCAGCCAGCTAACTCAGTGCTGCCAAGGCCAGCTTAGCTGCTTTGGCTTTAGCTACAGCCCTAGCTATCTGCTTCATGAGCCTAGAGCTCTTCCTCATAGATCTGACAGGACATGACAGCACAGTAGGTGTGTGTGTGTGTGTGTGTGTGTGTGTGTGTGTGTGTGTGTGTGTGTGTGTGTGTGTGTGTGTCTATGGAGATGTGTGTGTGTGTGTGTGTGTGTGTGTGTGTACGTGAGTGTGTGGAGGTCTTTAAGGGTGTGTGAGTGTGTCTCTGTCTGTGTGTGTGTGTGTGTGTGTGTGTGTGTGTGTGTGTGTTTGAGGTAAGTGGTCATGTAGTTGTAGAACTTGTTTTGAGGTCACATGTTCATGTTTTCTTTCTTTTCCATAGGAGGTGCATTTCCATCTTGGGTCGACAGGCTTAATGTAAAGGGCTTCCTTCATCAAGGCATGGGGACCCCCTGCGGGGAGCTTCCCGGTTCTCCGCGTTCTCCATGTGAGCTCCGCATGCGGTACCCCCCGCCATGCAGCACCAGCTGGTTCCACCACTGACGGAGCAGAGCAGTGAAACGGAACTTGGCAGCTCAGCTCAGCACAGCACAACTCAGTGCAGCTCTGCCTCTTTGTCTCGAGCCTCCTGTGAGAACAGATATTTCAATATGGCCGACTGGCTCTCTGGCTCTCTGTTTTGTGGAGATATGGAAGTGTGGCAAGGCTCACTGCAAAGTCCTGCCAAATAGGATATCACAAATGACATGCATTTCAAACCCTCACCACTACCACATAACCTATGGTAGGATAGATGAGGCTGGTGAAATGACATTTAAGTGGCCATAAAATGTGCAAAGTAAAAAAAAAAATGGTATCTGTAAAAAGGAAATGTGGTTCTTCTGTGGTCATAATTCAAATTTCATGCTCTCTTTTCTGTCCGTCTTCTGTAATCGACCAACCGCTGTGATGCTTGTCCTTGACCTGACATCCTTCCTTCGATTAAAGAGCGATCTATATTTAATGCTTTTAAGGGCCCCCCAGGGGCTCAGAGGCTTGCGATATCCAGTGAGTCCAGTTTCCCAGTGCTCTAGTTTCCCCACCCAAGCTACCCTCCAGCATTCCTACTTACTGTACGCAAACGCTTCAGCATTTCAAGGGATTTCCGGGATAAATGAAGCCTGACATCTCTCACATGTACAGTAAGTCCTCCATATTCAGCTGAAGAAAGGAGGGAGGAAGGAAGGGAGAGCTAGAGAGAGGAGAGCGATTCCTTATTTATATGTGCTAAATAATGTACACATTACAACTTCACTCTACATACACAAAGGCTGTGGGCCAACAACCTCAGGTCCTTGTTTTACCCTTACAGTAAAAACACTCCTGATTACATATTGAAGAGGCAGCAGCAGCAGTTCCAGTGCAGTAGGCCTATATAAACATGCTTTATATTTAGCCTCTTTGCCGTACAGTACAGTCTGTGCATCATATTTAATACTGGAGCTATATAAGGACTTGAGAGCTTGTATTTGAAAGGTACATTAGTGTATGTTGCTGCATTCAAGGGCAGTCCAGATATGTGTTTTAGTGACTCTGGTAGATACCCTCACACAGAGCATGTAGTCCAGAATTCAATGGTGCTTTTTGCCCCCAACAGCACCTTCCAGGCAGGGCCGTTTCAATGTACTTTGGGGGCCCCAAGCAAACAGGACATTGGAGCCCTTCACCCCCCATAAATACCTACATGAACCACATTGTTACAATCTTCAAGCATATATCAAGCAATATAATAGTTGTCTAACTCTAGTTTAAAGTCATTTTTCATTGAAAAACAACACCAACTAAACTCCTAAAATGGTTAAACAGTCAATCTTGGGGTCCCATTCAGCCTGGGTCCCCAGGCAATTGCCTGGTTTGCCTGTCCTGTTGCGACGGCCCAGCTTCCAGGCAGC
>JAODXP020006948.1:32500-35000 GCA_027497455.2 Sardinella longiceps | reverse complement strand
CTACCAAGCAGCTCACATTGAGACAACGGCAATCTGGATAAAAAGTAAGATTAGTGGTGCCGTCTACTCAATGTAAACTGCTAGTTGTGCTTGCATCCGTGTTCAGTCTATGTTGTTACCTCCGCCAAGGAGGTTATGTCTTCATGTCTGTGACCACATTACCTTATTGGCGGAGGTCTGCGTTCTCTGAGAGCTTTTCTAGTTCCAAATTCTTTTGTTCCACTTGCTATATTGTGTAGTTGGCAGTCTCATGCAACCGGGCTAGGCTAGAATGACTCAGAACGAACGATCGCTTTAAACCCTCTCTCAGAGGTCTGAGGTCTGTTAGGCCTGTTTTTGACCAGAACTCGAGAGGCACCAATTGGTTTGAGTAGGAGCCACCCACCATTTAATCTTTTTATGGCACTTGTCATGTATAATTTATAATCTCATTAAGGCAATTAATTAATTCAGCAATTAATGTTAATCACTTTGAGAGCTGCTTTGATTTTAACTTCTGAGCTCAACTACTTTGTTTTATATTCATCTGAAAACGAGTGTGACAAACATAATGCATGACTCAAACCTTTTCTACTCACTTTGTCTTTTCTTTTGATTACAGTTAAGCTCTGAGTGTCTGCAACAAAAGAAAATCAAAAGGAAACAGAGAAGCACTTACTGTACTGAAGCAACAGGGATACGGGTTGTTTTCAAATGACTTTCTTTTTAATTTCATCCCTGCATTTTCTTACAGACAAATATAGATGTGCAACCAATTAGCCCAGAAACTGCACTCTGCAAAACACTCTTTAAATGTTGTTTTCCCCCTCAGGTGGTGATATTCATGTGTGGCTTTAACATCTATCTTCAACAGGGGAACTCAAACACACCAGCAATGCAAAATAATCAACACGAAAACATGAACACAATGGTATTTTTTGCCCTCAATGACACCTTTCAGGCAGCATTACCAGCAAGACCTTACCTTAACACTAACCCTAACCCCCTTAAAGGATAGCTCTGGAGTGAATTCAAGCATAGCCCTGCTAAATGCACTAGTTAGCGAGTGGAACAAAATAATTTGGAACAGCATAGACCGAACACGAACGCAGAAGCAAACAAGCACTTAACACTGAATCAATAGAACCTCATTATTCGAAACCGAAAGTAAGATCTGAAGTGCTTCGCGTTCGGTCTCTGCTGTTCCAAATTATTTGGTTCCACTTGCTAACTACTGCATTTAGCAGGCTCGTTCCTCAGGGCTATGCTTGAATTCACTCCGGAGCTGTCCTTTAACCCTCACCCACAGATTTAGATTTACTGGGGAAGTGCCTTGAAGGCAGCACTGCCTGGAAGGCTCCGTTGAGGGCAAAAAAGACCAAAGACCCATGAACACTGTGAAATACTAAAACTGGATTTCAGCTAGGCTAGACCTCCTGCTGTATCTGAAGCCTCGGATGGAAATGGACCAATCACGTCCCAGCTATCAGCAGAGCAGTAGTGCAGTAGGCAGCAGGGCCGTTTCAAGGTACTTGGGGGGCCCCAAGCAAACAGAACATGGGGGCCCTTCACCTCCCATAAACACCTACCTGAACCAAATTATTATACAGTATTTCTCGATTGCTAAAACACTAAACCCTGTTCCTTGAATTAGATTCTCAAATGCCTGAACACACCTATTGAATGAATCTCCCTTTTGGCTAAACCATAGACTACTTTCACCTATAAAGGCACATTTGGCAAAACTCTTTCACTCTTTTTGCAAAACTCTAAACACATTTTCATACTATAAAGCATATTTTGCATAATAATGCACTTCTTACTTTTATTACTAACCAAACAAGGCAGAAGATGAACACAATTAAAGCACAGATGTCACTCTATTCACCTTATTCAGCGGGTAAACATGGGCGCTGCCATGACGATTGTCATTCAACATCCGGTCTAGCAACGCATTGACTTAGCGTTGTGATATTTGGTGTTTTAACGGTCTAATATAAGTGGTCTTATTATGAAGTTGTGCTCACTACATCCATCAATATAGTTAGAACAGTTCGTCGCCAGATGAAAAATTATGTTTTCAGCAGTAAAAAGTGTGTTTCTACGGCTACAATAAGGAGTTTTGTGATCGTGGTATTTCATGAAAATTACGTTGATTTGAATGAGAGGCAGCGTCTAACGGAAGTTTCAAGACAATCGGAGGGCAAACGCGGAAGAAAAAAAAGACGAAAAGGGGCGGGGCTGCATAAGGTGAATAAACACTACAACTCAAAATTGATAACACTTCCATCTATGTCACAATCAATCTAAGCCAGTTGAGAGTTGAAACAGGTTGATTGCCACAGAGAAGTGTTTTTCTAGAAATACTATATGGAAAGCAGAATTGGAGTGTGTAAAAGGTGATCAAATAGAGTAATGATACAGTACAGAAATGCCACAATGAAAATCAAACAAATATGATTGCCAACAAGTTGTTACTGTATGAAGTGACTTTCAGAGTACAGTATTTCTCTATGTGAAG
>JAODXP020006948.1:20000-22500 GCA_027497455.2 Sardinella longiceps | reverse complement strand
GTCGAGGAAGCATGCTTGGAAGGCTGCTTTTTCGAGCATTCCACGTCATTATCTGTCGCCAAGTACTGTTCCAAAGTCAAGCATCCTTCAAAATTCTAGCGAGGACAGAGGCCTTTGTTCATAGATTTTTCAAGGATGCACTGATGGAACCTCGTTTTTGAAGTGTATGACTTCCAAGGCGAGTGTGCTATCTAGGAAGCATTCCTGACATTGAGAAACACTGAACGTGTAGGTACAGTACAAGTACATGACAATGCCAAGGTATGAAAATAACTTGTAGACATTATGTAAGATAGGTATGGTAAGGTATGACAATAGCTAATGATAGATATTGTGTAGGTACATGACAATCCCATGGTATAAAATTTTAACTACTGACAGTAGGCATTGTGTAGGCACATGAGAATGCCAAGGTATGAAAATAACTGATAGTAAGATAGGTACATGAGAATGCCAAGCTATGAAAATAACTTGTAGACATTATGTAAGGCTATGTTCAGACTGCACTCCAAATCTGATTTTTAGCATATCTGATCAACATCAGATCTCTCTATCGACCGCGTTCACATTGCTTGTCATATCGGATCTCCATGTCCGCTAATCACCTGCCATATCCACGTGGGTTACTATGGTACCCCAACGCATCATGCCCACAAATAATAAACAAACCCGCGGAGGGTAGAATGCTGGTTGTTTCTCTCTCAGATGGTTAAGTGGGGCCGTAGCACACAGCTACAAGTAACAAGGAAGTATCAGAGATGGAAGAATAAAGTTACTCATCTTTATTTCAGTGCATCAATGCAGTCCAGCACAGCTGTTAGTTGCCTTTCTGATGCGTGGTTGAAAACTTTCACTGACGTTGCTTTCCACACGCGAGGTAAACCTTGCTTTCCACACGCGAGGTAAACTCCAACTTGCGGCAAATCCATAACGCGCACTGACACGTTGTTATAGCAAACGACACTGTTTTTTAAAAGGAGAATTAACATTGATCTCTCACTTCCGTCCATCTGCATTCCACGTGTTGATGTTTGTGTCACGTGACAAATGACGCAAGTGACACGGTGAAATCTTATCCCATGTGGAAAAGCTGTTCAGATCGCAGCATATCCGATATGAATCGCAATTGACACCACATGGGTATGTAGGGCGTAACAGATTCGGAAAAATCGGAATTCATGTGGTTTTCTGCTGTTCAGACCACCCGAAATCAATTCTAGATACAATCTGGATATGAAAAAATCGGATTTGGGATGCCAATCTGAACGAGGCCTAAGATAGGTACATGAGAATGCTAAGGTATGAGCTAATAATAGCTAATTATGGATATTGTGTTGGTACATGACAATCCCATGGTATGAGAATATAACTATTGACAGTAGGCATTGGGTAGGTACATGAGAATGCCTTGCTATGAGAATCGCTACTGACACTACAGTAGACATTTTGTAGGTACATGAAAATGGCAAGGTATGAGAATAATTGTGTAGGTAGGCCTACAGTACATGAGAATGCCAAGGTATGGGAATAGCTACTGACAGTAGACATTGTGTAGGTACATGAGGAAGTCAAAGAAAGGCTGGATAGGTGGGCTTTAATGGTATGGTGTGTGTCCTATGGGGAAAGTGTCTTAGAGTCGCCTAGGACTGATATACATGTAGTGACATGGAACAGCTCTCCTCATGTTTCCCACTGATCAAGGTTGCTTTAGAAGATGCAACAGCACAGAGCTACTGTATAGCACACAGAGAGCTCCAGGGAGAATAGCCGCTATTTATAGACCTTACTATCTAAGGTATGTATGGGCCTATAGGATACAGCATTGACATGCTAGTCAGGGGCGTTAGTTGCGTATGCTGCATAGGAATGCTATATGTAGTGTGTGTGTGTGTGTGTGTGTGTGTGTGTGTGTGTGTGTGTGTGTGTGTGTGTGTGTGTGTGTGTGTGTGTGTGTGTGTGTGTATGTGTGTGTGTGTGTAGATGTGCAACAGAGTACATATAGATTTCATGTACAGTATGTGGTGTTTTCTGAGACCAGCATGATAGATAACAGATTTTATCAATGTGGATAAAAATAGAACTCACAATGCGAAACACATTGATACGGTATGATGCCTTATGACAGCCTGTAAAGAATACACTCCTCCATAGGCATTAAGTTAGAGCTACTTTACGTTCACACCAAGAGCTACTAAAGCTGTAAAATCGCTGGAAGCCAATCACTTTCTATGGGCAAGAGTGTGTGTGTGTGTGTGTGTGTGTGTGTGTGTGTGTGTGGTGTGGGGTGATCTCCACAAACACACCCAAAACAGGTGCCTAGTGGTAGTTTTTGTTGTTGTTTACAGAAAAAGAGTAAACAAAGTGATACAAATAGGAAATGCTGTGCAATGGCGTCAGACAGAATGGAGGTGTTATGTCTCACTGTGTGCGTGTGTGTGTGTGTGTGTGTGTGTGTGTGTGTGTGTGTGTGTGTGTGTGTGTGTGTGTGTGTGTGTGTGTG
>JAODXP020006948.1:10000-15000 GCA_027497455.2 Sardinella longiceps | reverse complement strand
CAACAACTGTCTTGGTTTCCTTTTTTGCCCTTTTTTTTTTTTCTTTTTAAAGTTCATGGCACAGATCCTTTACAGTTGTCATTGGCACTTGGGTAGCATGTAGCAGTAGCAGTAGCAGTAGACACTTAGCTTTGGCTTTTAATGTAGCTTTTAGCCCAGCCCTTTAGCACTTAGTCCTTAGCTTTGCCTTTAACCCAGTCCTTAGTTCTTTAGCCTTAGGTGAAAAACCTTCACAACAGAAAATATAGAAAACAAAACACAGCAATTATTGACAGCTCAAATGTGCAAAATGCAATGGTTTGTGCAAAATGCAATTGTTTGTGCAAACAGCAGTAGCCTATATGTGCAAAAAATGCTTTCGTGCAAAATATGCTTTAAACATGATTATTGATAAATACGGATATCCAAATACAATTCAATAAATAATCCAAGGAATGATAATAGATACAACAAACAGTCTACACTGATTGGCATTTTCACAGCAATATACTGCAACTAATTTAACACAGGTATTGGGATACAAAATACAATGCAAACGGTCTGTGCCAAGGCCTATAACTTAAAGTTCAAATACCAGTAACTAGCAATTTAAAGTGACCAGCTAGCAATATAAAAGCATACCAAACAAAGCACCACTTAGCGTAGCTAACAACAACACAGACATCAAATGCTACGTTTTTGCATTTCAGAGTTTCACTGAGCCTAGTAAGCATGGAAGATAAAAGTTCTCACCGGCTGCCTCTCCAGTTTTTAGAAATCTTGTTTAGCACAGTAATCCAAACTTTCCATGTTGGAGCTCAGCACTCCTTTGAAGCATGTTACCGTCTGCTCAGTCGAGGATCGAACTAATTAAAACACCTGTGCTCCCCGTTTGCTGGTGTGCCGTCGCAGGAATGACGTCAAGTTCAGCTGGTGCGAGTCTACGTGATTGCTGATCATGTGACCTTGATGTGCTCCCATTCTTAAACACCATGGCATTTTTTTCTCATTTTTCTCCAGTGTATTTTCTCCCCCCAGTGACATTAAAAATTGCTTGTTTGACTTGACATACATACACACTATACACACATGCACTCACTACACACACATTATACACAGACAGTACTCTCAACACACAAACATATGCATGTGCACTCTGTCTTTCTTTCATTAACATACACACACACACGTATGCTCACTTTACCATGAACACGGTATACACACGCATACACACACACGTGAAACCTTCAGCCATAGCCCCAGGGAAGGATATGATGTCACAGACGCAACACACTGATGAAGATCTGATGAAGGCTCTGTGCCGAAACGTCATCGTGACTTTTTAATGATTCAATTTTCTATGGACTTTAAGTGTGCGGCACCCTTTTCCTTATTAGTACAGACACAACACACGTCACACACATGTACACAGATGTATGCACACTCTACCATAAATATGAGATACACGCGCACACACACACTGTGCATTCCTGTCCTAGTGAATCACTAAATACACACACACACACACACACACACACACACACACACACACACACACACACACACACACACACACACACACACACTAGCCTCAGGGAAGGATATGATGATATGATGTGGTAAGGCAGACCAGGAGCAGGAGTGATGGGAGCCACAGCTAACAGGGAGAAATCACACACACACACACCCACACACACACACATGCAATCAAACACACACACACACACACACATACACACACACACAAACACACATACAAAAGCACACACAAATGCAAACACACACACACACACATACAAATGCAAACACACACACACACACACACACACACACACACACACACACACACACACACACACACACACAAATGGACACACGCACACACACAGACACACAGTCGTTTGGACATGCTGAAAGCATAAAATGAACTCTTAGAACTCTAACAGGCTGCGCTACTGCTAAAACACCTTAAGATATGTTTTCACTCTCAGATTATAAATAAAAGGGAGTAACTGACTTGCCATAAATGGGATCCTCCACAAGCAAAGAGTGAAGGTCAGACATCTTGAAAGTGTGTCACATTACAAATGTTCTGGTACATTCTTCCATGGAATAACATGGATTATCACACTATTTCACACACTATTTCATTTATTAATTTATTTCTACTTAGATACGTACAGTATGTGCATATGTGTACAATGATAATACTGATAATAAGTCATCTCTGGTTCTTCAGTTATGCAGGTGCTTTTTACCAAATCATATGGCCTTGTTTAGACATGAGTTCATTCACCATCTGTTCCATTTCTAAACCCAGTCCAAAAGTAGGTGTGGGTCAGTACCAGTACAATGCTAACAGCGCTAACAGGAACTATTGGGTCAGTAGCTTGGCCCTGCGGTCCCATTGAGTAAATACTGGACATCTGGTGCTATTGTTTCCCGGGCTGTTGACTAATGATGGTCTTTCTGTGTGTGTGTGTGTGTGTGTGTAAACCTGACCGGATTGATTACGTTATTCTCAATGCAAAACGGACTATACTTCAGCAGTCATGGCTTTATAAGTTTGGATGTGTCAGTTTACAAGAATAAAACCCACAAGATCGTTTTATGTAAGTGTTTTCTTTCTGTCAGAGGATTTTAAACTACACCTTAATGTTTAAATTGTGCATATTTTTCCGTTACTCAAAGTAAGCACAGAACTTCTTCTCAGCTTAGAGCTGTTGTCTATGGACGTTAGCGGCTATATAGCAAGCTAACCGTCAAAACGGCACTTCTGTAGGCTTCTGAACACATCTAAATGTATTAACATGGCAATATTCACACTCTAGTATACTCATACGATCTTGCTGTCAACAAGTAAGACCAGTCAGTAAGCTGTGTTACTCTAATATAATCAATTTGGCTATTAGCAAGCTAACCGGAGCTACCACTAACGTTAGCAAATACCTGAGTTAGCCAGCAACATCAGGACACTGCAGACGAATTTGGCTGTGAATAAATTTATTCTGACCACGAATCATTTGGGTGAAAGTAAGTCTTAAAAACCGTTATATTCATCATATTGTTTGATGGCCGGGTAAATTATAATAAGGTGTTAAGTGTACTTGCTACTCCTCATCTCCATTCATTTGAATGGTCTTCCGATCTTTCGTTTACCCCCCAAACTGGACGTCACACATGTCATAATGGCAAAATTCCCGGATGTTGAAATCATCTATTGGGCCATGACGTTAGACATTCTAATGTTCAATTGTGCTTCTACAAAGAGCCTCATTGGGGCATGAGTGTTTTGATTGATAGTTGTTTCCATAAAGTTAACTCAAGTTTATCCTGGACGAAAGTTCTCTCATCACTCAATGAGACGTCCAAGTTTCGTTGCTTGCCACACCTGTTACTTTTGTTGCTTGTATCGCCGTTGTCCAATGTCCAATTACTTTTGAAGAAGTCGCTCTGTGCTAAAGCTGTGCACTGCTGGGGGCAATCAGGCGGTCAGTGAATGGATTGATTACTTTGCCTTGTGTGTGTGTGTGTGTGTGTGTGTGTGCTCACCTGAGTACAGGATTCAAGCACACCTGTGTTCTTGGACTTGATCCACACACTGCACTGCCAGGGTTGTGTGTGTTTGTGTTTGTGTGTGTGTGTGTGTGTGTGTGTGTGTGTGTGTGTGTGTGTGTGTGTGTGTGTGTGTGTGTGTGTGTGTGTTAAGGTGACCAGATTTCTTGGAGAAAAATCAGGGACATTATGGCGTTCAGCGAATTAACATGAAAACCTCAGTTCCCTGTATCCAAATGTTTTCCCCTATGTATTCTAAACTGGGTATGAATAAAAGACAGGAACTTTACCACAAAATTTCAGACAGACAGAAGTATTATCCCTCTGGATGATGCATTACATTGTGTATTCTGTATGCTGAAGCCATTCTAGGGTCTGTCAAGAGTTGTATGAAGTGGTAGGATATAGACCTTTAAACCATTTTAAATATGGGACCCACCTGTCTGCACATAGCTTTTCTGTATGCCTGTTCCAAAAATGGGAAATAACCCAAGATAGATTATTGCAATAATGTATCTACTGCTGTCATTACATAAAGTCATATACCCACCATCTTTGATAC
The DNA here is from genome assembly GCA_027497455.2 of Sardinella longiceps. Classification (NCBI taxonomy): domain Eukaryota; kingdom Metazoa; phylum Chordata; class Actinopteri; order Clupeiformes; family Clupeidae; genus Sardinella; species Sardinella longiceps. The sequence goes on along the minus strand of JAODXP020006948.1, from coordinate 10,904 downwards.
AATATCAACAGAATAACAGATAGGCTTTATTTTAGGTTTTTTTTATGCTCTTGCCCTTTTAAGAAAAATGAAACAGCCTACTCTCCTGTCTCTCGCCTGTTCTCGTTGGAGAGAGAGAGAAGAAGATAGATCCTACTTATTAGATCCTAACTATTTACTGAAAATAGCTTGAAAAATAGCTTGACACCTGAAAATAGCTTGACACCTGAAATGTTCGAGAAAGATAGCACTAATATTAAATACAAGGCCCGTTTGCTAAACCGGCAAATCACGGTTCCATCAAGTGCGTAAAATGCGCAAAATGTATAGGAGAAAAATAGGAGAAAATAGTCAATTGAAAATGTTGATGTCAAGGGAGAGTTTGTAAGTTTTCCTGGTCAGACAACCACAAAGAAGGAAGATCTAATCAAAACTGGGACAGGTGGCAGCTCAAGACATGTATTAAAACTGTAACTCAGCTATATAGATACATAGGTACAGAGTCCTGCTCCTTGTTAAGCTATTTCCCCTTCCCCCTCCCCATGCAACTATCCAATTAAATCCAATTTCCACCACAAGTAGAGGCATCCATAGCCAGCTAGCCAACTCTGATAGTAATGCAATCTACCTGTGCCAGCAGCGCTAACGCTAACAGCAGCAAGCCAACTCTGATAGTAATGCAATCTACCTGTGCCAGCAGCGCTAACGCTAATGCTAATGTTAATCCAATCCACCTGCACTTGCCCAGGGGGAGGGTCCTCTAATGCACTGCCACACTGCTGCCTGGGAAACCAGTCTGGGAGACAGGGGACCAGCTGGCCACTTGAACAGGGAGAGGAGATGAGATGGCAGCCTCAATGACAGAGAGAGAGAGAGATAAGGAGAGAGAGAGAGAGAGAGAGAGAGAGAGAGAGAGAGAGAAAGC
>JAODXP020006948.1:0-5000 GCA_027497455.2 Sardinella longiceps | reverse complement strand
TAGCTATTATTGTGCTTTGTTTGGCTTAGTTTCCGACAATGCGGGGAATTACCCAAATCAGAGAGGGGATGGCTAAACACGAGAAACTGTAAAATACCGCTGAGTAATTCCTTGATTTTTACAAAGTAACTGTATTTTTAATACCACCCATTTAAGCTGTAACTGTAACTGAATACAGTTACTCATAATTTGTATTCTGAATACAGCATTCTGAATATTCCGTTACTCCCCAACACTGGCTACAGACCAAAGATCCGCAACAAGACGGGCTGCAACGTTCTAAAAACCTGGACGTTCTAAAACTCTGAAACTGCGATTTGACATGTTAAATCTTTTGCGACGGCTTGCAACTGTCTGCAACAACCTGTGACGATTGATTCACACCACCGCAACTGTCTAAAACCGTTTCATCTCGTCGCGGATATTCAGTCTAGACTTAAGACTAAATACCATTCTTAAGACTAAATACCATTTCTCCTCTACCACAGGTTGGGGCACATACTGTACACACATAACCAGACATACAAAACATGCTCTTAAAATAAATGAATGATATACAATACAATATTACATAATACACAATAGAGACCGCTATCTGACAACTGTGACAAATGTCTGCATAAATTAGTATTATCGCCCCTAACTTTTATCAATAATTAACAATAATGAATTAAAAAAAAGAATTTAAATTTCCAAGTCCCCAGAAAGCTGAAACCTCAAGAGAGGTGAGAGAGAGAGAGAGAGAGAGAGAGAGAGAGAGAGAGAGAGAGAGAGAGAGAGAGAGAGAGAGAGAGAGAGAGAGAGAGAGAGAGGTGAGAGTGATTGGTGCACTGCTCTGTGTTCTGTGCTCCACACAGGGTTACAGCCTCCTCAGTACAGTAATGCTTTCAAAATATTAGCACCACTTAGACAAGTTCATTTCCTGTTTGGTAAGTCAGCGTAATGAGAGAGCGTAATTATTCTCTGATTAATGATCATTATTCTCTCTCTCTCTCTCTCTCTCTCTCTCTCTCTCTCTCTCTCTCTCTCTCCACCACCCGTAAACACGTCTCCCATTGCAAGAACAACAAGAGCGTCAGTACAGATGCTTATTCCCACTACCACAATTATGCACTAAATTGCCATGCATATGAATTTTAAAAGAGAGAGAGAGAGAGAGAGAGAAATGTTGATTATATGTTCGTAAAAACAAATTAACTTGGCTGTAATTAAAATCAATCACCCACAAAAGCCACTCCATGAGCTTGGGTCTTGCAGAATCAGAAATGATTTACTTATCAAAAACATATACATAGTTAAGATCTCTGCACAAAATCACTGAGTAAGCAACAAAGGAAGGCAGAGAGAGAGAGAGAGAGAGAGAGAGAGAGAGAGAGAGAGAGAGAGAGAGAGAGAGAGAGAGAGACCCAGGAGCTCAATGGTGTTTTTTTGCCCCCAACGGCACCTTCCAGGCAGCACAGCCTAAAAGGCACTACCCTTACCCTAGTTATGTGGGTTATATATGTACTGTATGTAAGTATGCATGTATGTATGTATGTTTGTGCTTGAGCCTGTGTCCTATGTCTACCACATGTGCAATAGTCTTTGATGTTATATGTATGTCTGTGTCTTAAACGAGGTAAACGAGTCTTGCTCAGGAACGCAAAAAGAATTTCAGTGCAAACTGACAAATAAAGTATTATCGTATCGTATCGTATCGTATCGTATCGTACTAAGGGAGGGATCAAGATATGACCCCTGACCCCTGACCAGAATTGGACCTGGAAACCTCGGAATCCCCATTGTGGAGTTTGCAGTGTAGTGCAGTGTACCCTACCAGTAAACACAGGGACCCCACAAAGCAGGCCCGAGAGAGAGAGAGAGAGAGAGAGAGAGAGAGAGAGAGAGAGAGAGAGAGAGTGTGTGTGTGTGTGTGAGAGAGAGAGAGTGTGTGTGAGAGAGAGAGAGAGAGAGAGAGAGAGAGAGAGAGAGAGAGAGAGACCCAGAGTGCTTCTTCTCCTTCAAATGTCATGTGCATTCAGCAGGAAAACAGGCCAGTCATCAGGACAGTGTCTGCTCCAGACCACAGAGTGTGTGTGTGTGTGTGTGTGTGTGTGTGTGTGTGTGTGTGTGTGTGTGTGTGTGTGTGTGGTCCAGTGTGTTGGGGAGTGTGTGTGTGTGTGTGTGTGTGTGTGTGTGTGTGTGTGTGTGTGTGTGTGTGTGTGTGTATGTGTCTAATCCAATGTGACTGTGATGGGGTGGACACTGGAGTGGCCTCCTGTCTCTTCTGAACAGGCCGGACACTAGACGTCAGAACGGACCGGCTGCACTCAGCAGTCTCAACCAATTAGAGAGAGTCATCTCACGACCTCTAATGACCTCCGCCATAGCTGACCAGCACAGGCAGCTGGACACAAGGACACTGCACTCACCCCGACCTCACATACATACATACATACAAACATAAATATATACATACATACAAACATACATATATACATACATACATATGCAAATGCATTCAGTACATACATACACATATGCAAATACATTCAGTACATACATACAGTACATACATACATACATACATAAATATCTGTAGCATTAATATACAGTATGTAGCATACAACTCATGTATAGCCAGTACAAGTGTGTACAGTATACATACTGTAGTATACATACATAAAACAGTTCTGCTCATTCTCTTACTGTATAATTCATCCCCATCATGATGGGCTAATAGCCGTGGTGGGCAGAAGACCACTGACTGAAGCTGTGTAGTGGCCTGGATCTGAGGATAGGTGCACACATAGCAGGATATTTATGAAATATATTTATGATATATTCTCCTCGTTATTATTAAAGAATAATTCTGCTCGCAAAATGCTTAAAAAGTTGTTGAGGATTGTAAAATGAATAGTCAATGTCCCCATGCCTGTAACAATCTGTTTTCCCTATCCACATAGTTTTTAGAGGTCTCTACTGCAGGCAGAGTTTTCTTATGTTTTCAGTGACTGGTTTAGGTGTATGAAGTGATGATGTGCTTCATGAGAGGAGGGCTTTGACAGATATTAGATACAATTATTTATTATTATTATTATTATTAATAATAATAATAATAATAATAATAATAATAATGGTGCTGCAGTTTTGTACACATTTGTATTTCAAATCAGTTCTTTGTGTAAACAGATATGTTTCTGTAGAAACACTGCAGAAGACGGCTCCTCAATTAATATTTGATGGTCAGTTATGTAAGGTAAATTGTCAGGGACAGCCACATCATTGTCAGACTCGGAGCAGGGGATAATTGAGGCTGGAATTTAATTTGTCCTCGATGTCTCCTCCCAAAATATAAATGGAACACAGAGCTGACATCAGTGCTTTATGAAGTATAAATGAGAGATAGATTAGAGTTCAATGGACTAATTAGCACTGTCCCGCACACACACACACACACACACACACACACACACACATAAACACACACACACACATACATACACATGCACACGCACACACACACACACACATACACACACACCATAAACACAAACACACACTCCCTCACACCCACTCATCCACACACACACACACACACACACACATATACACTCCCTCACACTCACCCATCCACAAACAGTTGTGAGAGATAACGTCGGGTTTCTGTTGTTTAAACATAGGTTACTTCACGACCAAGCTGGAGCATAACGTTAGCAATTGGGGGAAATCACATTTAATCATTTCAAACTTCTACAGTTCACACCTCCAGTTTGCAATCGGTCGTCAGTGATGAAATGCCAGACCTGTGTTGTTGTTGTTGTTGTAGTGCCCGCTATGCCACCTGTGTTTGGGTAGTGCCTGCTGTGCCCCCTGTCTTTGGGTAGTGTCTGCTATGCCCCCTGTCTTTGGGTAATGCCCACTATGCCCCCTGTCTTTGGGTAGTGCCCGCTATGCTATTCCCCTGTGTTTGGGTAGTGCCCGCTATGATATGCCCCCTGTCTTTGGGTAGTGCCCACTATTCCCCCTGTGTTTGGGTAATGCCCGCTATGATATGCCCCCTGTCTTTGGGTAGTGCCCGCTATGCCCCCTGTGTTTGGGTAGTGCCCCCACTCTTTGGGTAATGCCCGCTATGCCCCCTGTGTTTGGGTAATGCCCGCTATGCCCCCTGTGTTTGGGTAGTGCCTGCTATGCTATGCCCCCTGTGTTTGGGTAATGCCCGCTATGCTATGCCCCCTGTGTTTGGGTAGTGTCCCCTGTCTTTGGGTAATGCCCGCTATGCCCCCTGTCTTTGGGTAGTGCCCGCTATGCCCCCTGTGTTTGTGTTTGGGTAGTGCCCGCTATGCCCCCTGTCTTTGGGTAGTGTCCCCTATGCCCCCTGTGTTTGGGTAATGCCCGCTCTGACCCCTGTGTTTGGGTAATGCCCGCTATGCCCCCTGTGTTTGGGTAGTGCCCGCTATGCCCCCTGTCTTTGGGTAGTGTCCCCTATGCCCCCTGTGTTTGGGTAATGCCCGCTCTGACCCCTGTGTTTGGGTAGTGCCTGCTATGCTATGCCCCCTGTGTTTGGGTAATGCCCGCTATGCTATGCCCCCTGTGTTTAGGTAGCATCATACCCAGATAGTACCCATACCCAGAGTGAGCCCGCTGTGTTGTGCCCCCTGTCTTTGGGTGGCATCATACCCAGATAGTACCCATAGCCAGAGAATGCCCACTGTTCTGATATGCAATAGGGTTTAAGAGGACAAGCAACTAAAATAAGGATGCCAAACTAATACACAAATATGGTACAAAATTATGTACTAATTTTAGCCTGACGACAAATCACAAAATGCATTGTACTACCTTTAGTACCAACCTTCACCTTACCTGAAGCTACCATCAGTCCGACATTCTCACTTGCCTTTGATACCTTTATCTAAAGATGGAGAATGAACACTGACAATGAATAGGAGAGAAAAGGATGAACTAGCAAGAGGAATGTTCACTTTCAGTAGTATATGCAGCCCCAGGGCCTTGAGACA
>JAODXP020006945.1:22500-67795 GCA_027497455.2 Sardinella longiceps | reverse complement strand
CTCTCTTTCTTCTCCACCGTCTTCTCCTCCTCTCTCTCCTTCTCCTCCTCTATTTCTTTCTCATCCTCTCTCTTTCTCCTCCTCTCTCTCTCTCCTCCTCCTCTCTCTCCTTCTCCTCCTCTATTTCTTTCTCCTCTCTCTCCTTCTCCTCCTCTATTTCTTTCTAACCCTTCCTTTCTCCTCCTCTCTCTCTCTCATCCTCTCTCTCCTTCTCCTCCTCTATTTCTTTCTCATCTCTCTCTCCTTCTCCTCCTCTCTCTCTCTCTCTCCTCTATTTCTTTCTCATCCTCTCTCTCCTTCTCCTCCTCTCTCTCTCTCTCCTCCTCAGTCTTCTTCCCTTCACTCTGTGCTGTTATTTCCTCAACTATAGTAAGAGGAGTAGAAGTATAAAGAAGAGGGTAAGCTGTGAATTTGGTGATCTATACTGAGGCAAACAGTGGTGATGATGATGATTTTTAAGTATATAAACTGCAGTGGTCTTATATAGGCTAGTTCATATTCGTTCGTTTTTAAATATTAGAAATGTCTGACTTGAAATAAACAATATATGCTTACCGATGCAAAACTTGCATATGCTGCAGATTTCTGTAGACTTACATTTCTTGTGGCACTGTGTGCCACAGTCTTTGCACACCACCTAGGAATCAACACACATGGGTCAGTGATAAATAAGGGTTGGCAAGATGAGCATTTCAAAAATAACATTTGACCTAAAGCATGCCTGCGTTTGGTAAAATGTACATTATTTTGCATTTCTGTTGGTTTCATATTATTTGATATTATTATTATTTTTTTTATTTTTTTTCTGGTGGCACCACATTCGTATTTTATAAAACTCACACCCACGGACAAATTTTGTTTGTGAATTATGATGAACCTACCAGTAGCCTAGGGATAAATTAATATATATATATAGTTTTAGAATATTCATGGGCAGACGGTTGCACCATGATATTTTGATGTTTTACCAAAAAAAAAAAAAAAAGACATACTTAAGTATTTTTTTAGGATAATATACTGTACCCGATCTGCTGCCCCCAGTGAAGACCAGCACCACGAACATTTTTTTGTCCGATCTACAAAATATGAAATTGCAGCTTTTATTAATTTAATTTATACCTACGGAAAAAGTAGCAGAACCATTGTACTGCATAATGTACCTAATGACAAAAACAATCGATGGCAGAGCTGGATAACCGTCTTCCCCTCTAGGATAGACTGGGCAAACTAACAACAGGAAAAACAAATAATAGGCTTCAAGGATAACAAAAAATTCCTGCCATACCAACTATAACATGAAATCCAGAATTTCTTTTCAACAGAGACTTAAAGGTGTCAGTGACTATTAAGTAAGGGATAACGGCCAACGAGGTGTCCAGTTATTCATTTATAATTGTCGAGGCGGAATCTAGAACTCCGGCGACGCGCGCAGCGCGAAGACGGAGTTATTCCGCCAAGACAATTATAAATAAATAACTGGACACCTCGGAGGTCGTTATCCCGCTTATCCCCCGTATCTATCTATCTCTCGTATATTTGAAGAAGCGTATAAAACGTAAAAGAAATATGCAACTCAAATTTAAAAGAAGTTAACCTGTTCGGTTTGGGTACTACTTTCAGTTGAAAGTAGATCTACCAGGTTGCTTATTGTTGTTATAGTTACCATTCTGAAAGGCATTCATATGGAACGGTAATCAGTTATTAGATGAGTTATTTTGTGGAACTACTTCCAAAGTAGCCGGTTATCTGGAATTAATGGCCACCTAGCAGCCAATCAGAGAAGAGAATGGCGTTCTGAAGGGAGAAAAGCTGATAAAATAAGCTTACAGTTTAAGTTAAGAAAACATCTCTACCATGATGACAGACGCCACAGGAATGACCATCCTTCTGCCCGGGGTGCTGGACTGAGGCGAAAGTCCAGTTTCCTGGACAGCCCCGTGATGTTGCAAATAAGCTTAGAGAAAATCAATAGCAAATGAATAACGATTACAACAAGAGTGCACCTCTTTAATATTGTATTATCTGTAAACATTTATACAAACAAGGGACATCTTAAAGGTTCAAATATGTCCCCTTTAATATCAAATTAAAAAAAGAAAGTCATATAATCCTTTTTGATTTATATGTTGAATACCTCCAGTTTTTCATCACTGACTGCAGTCTTCTAGATGAAGCTCCAAAAGAATTGATGTATGTTACAGTCCACTTGGTGATATCACAGTGCTATTGGTGACAAGATGGAGGTAAATTACCCATTTGTAAATGTATTAGTTAGTACCACTTTATTATGCCACAAAAAAAGGCTTTATGCAAACGTACAAAAAGAGTCCAATGATTTTCATTCTCCAAACATGCACCAAGTACAGATGAATATTGAAATATGTTTTTCTACAAGAACAAGGGAAAAATAATTAGTCAATTATTCATTTTTCATTGCCCTCAGTTGCTTAAGTGGCTGACAATGTTGCAGGACCCCACCCATCTCATTTTGTGACATGCAGTCAGGAAAATTCTAAACAGGTGGTTTAAGCACACAATTGAACAGTTTCAGTGTCAACTAGCTATTTTAACAGTTGAGGCTTTTTATCAAACTTGGGCCTACAGTGAGTGTTGAGCCAAGAAACCACATTATATAGGCCTATTATTGATTATTATTGATTTTTATAAGATATAAATCTATTAGGCTATTAAACACAATTCTTTTATTTGTATTATTAGGGCTATTATTCATTATTATAAAATAGAAATCAGGAATTTGTGTTTGGACAGCTTTTAGGAATTTATGTTTGGACAGCTTTGCGCATGCCAGTAGCGCTTGCAATCTGCTGCGCTCTCTCGGCAGATCTGACCTGGGTTATAGGCCTAACGTAAAATAAAGCTTCTAATGTGACGGAAAAAAATAATTATCATGAACCCAGTCCAGTGGAAAGCATATAAACTTCATGTTTGTTTGCTGACAGTAAAAAAAATGTTGCTTCGTTGGTGTGGGAACCGAAAGTGAAAGTGGATACATTTGGATAAATCCGGTGTATAGCTGAATGCAATCAAGGTAAACGTGCAGCATTTTTGTGAAACACAGCGCATTGTAAGAACAGGTCGATTAGGCCTTTTGCGTTTAGGCAAGAGTCGGCCACAGGGAGCAGTCGTTCAGGCCAGGCTGCAGCAGTTGAAATCTTTGCATCTCCACTTTTTATTATTATTGTACATTCGTTATTATAAAACATAAATCAGCTCTACTGGTCTGTCTGAGTAGCCTCTATTTATGGTAAGTTATTTAATAACCAACTTAAATGTGGAAACGTTTTTTTTTATTTAATAAATGGCGATTTATAAATTCATAAAATTGTGGAAATAATCATCCGTATTGCGTTAGATTCGTGCGGTTTGTGAGAATTAAAATACTGTAAAACTTAAAATGATCGCCGAGTCCCAAATAGACGATAATGCACGCAACTGAAATGTGCATACAGTTGTAACTGGCAGAAAAAGCGCTACAACTTGAAAAGGGGAGAATTAGGGCCTTGGAGGCTGTAAGGTACAGAAGTAGGTGCTGAGGGCTCTTGGTGACCCATCCAAGATTTTGGTCAATACATGTTGTGACATGTGCAGAATGTTGGGTGAGTCCTATTGATGAAAAAATGTTGCAAATGCTTTGAAATTCAATAAATAAATTACTAGCAGCAAATTTAGTTTCAATACTATACTACAGGATAATTTCAATTTAGCCTACCTTACAAAGAAGGTATAAGAAAGCGTCAATGACCTACGGGATACAGTATACACATTTTTAACAAGGGAAATAGGACAAGAAATAAACAATGCTTAGGACAAAGTCCAGTGTGTCCTCCAGTATGTTCCTTTTAAGACATGGATTGAATCACTGGTGGTGCTGTGAAAAAAATGATGATGGACCTAAGCTTACCTCATCTTTGATGTCCTCATGAACATCAAATAGTGTGTTGAGGCTTGCCAACCCCACACAATAAGGCCCAGCCACACCAACAAGGCAATCTATGGGAGAGTAAGTCATAATCATTTACTCGCTCTTTCTTTCAGCTGTACAGGCTATCTTAGGCATTGGCTAGGCCTACATGATGCAAACAAACATTCAAAGGCATACTCACCTGACACTGTAACAGTCTTGGCTGATTTCTGCAACAGACTAGGGGTGTGTGTATAATGAGTTCATTTGAATTTCAATTAAGGATGAAATAAACTTTTAGCCTAACCAACATGTGAGCACCATGGGTTATATGTGTTTAGGCCTATTTTATTATGGAATTTAGGCTACTCACATTAGTTTTAGTGTCTCTTTAAAATACATTATTATTGCACAGAACATAAAGTGTGCTTGTGACACATTAGTTTTAGTGTCCTTTTAAAATACATTATTACTGCACAGAACATAAAGTGGGTCTACATGGTTGGCAAATAATGCAGCTACTTAAACTGTTAATATTAGTCTCCTTTGGGTGGTGTGGTAACTAAGTAAAAGTTATTAGCCTACGCCTAGGCCTACTACGTGTTCAACTGGGGGGACAACAACAATTTAATAAAGAAGAAAAAATTGCACGGCCTGCGATCTATCTAAACGCGCGTCTCCAGTAAAGGATGCTGGAACACAGCTTTCCCAGTGGATTACTAGGCCTACTTATCCAGTGAGATCCAATCTAACTGGATAATTCAAGGGTTTTTTGTGGTGTTAGGCCTACATGTGTGTGGTGAATGTAGGCTATAATGTAGCGCATGACGCAGAATTTAATTGAACATTGTTTGCGGCTTCTTTTCTTATTGTGGCTTCAGCTCACTTCTACTTCGTGCATTATTATTTTGCCGGTATTCATATTTAATTTTTTTGCATGTGCTTAGTGGTCGAGTGTTTATAGTAGCACACCCATTTCAACAAAATTGAAAAGATCGATTGTGACAAGCTGCTGTGTGATCAAAAGGAGAGATTGTAAGTGTGTGTGTTAGGGTGGTGGGGATTAGGTGACCGATGTCACTTTCTCACTCTCCCGCATTCGCACGCCTTCTCATTGCCGCTCTCGCTGCTTTAGTCATCCCAAATTTGCACGACTTGCAATAAGATTGTAGCCTAGGTTATGTATTTAGCCTAGCCTAGGCCTACTTAATATGCATTGGAGGAACATCCTAGCGCACTGTATGCCTATTATATAATTGAATTTGATCACATTGACTTTCTGCTGAAAACCGGAACAATGTGATAGTGATGATTGAAAACCGGGATATGGCGTCCCAACATCACGTAACTAGGTGGCGTCAAAACCGGGACTAGTCAAAACCGGACTTTCCGGGACATGATCACTCCATTCTAGGGGCCTCATATGGTCCCCAGAAACTTCTTATTAGGCCTACAATGATATATATTACATTCAGTGCATACTATTTTCTATTACAATTTCATTTTCTTTCAAATTCCGCTAGCATTAGCCTAATGTTAAAAAAATAGCATTTATGCTGATAGCGTCGACAGTAGGCTATATCCTAGGCTAGCAAAAAAAAAACAAAAAAACGCTTTATTGTAAATACCAGATACGTACTACAGACTAGGCCTATATTAAAATACACATTTAGACGATCTGCTGCATGCAGTAGGCTAGTCAAATTTAATGACCAAGCCTAATTATGCTAATTTGTAGGCTAGCCTAATACCATGTGACATGCTTGTCACTTGTCACACAAGGTCACCTTGCATACTATCTTCTATTATAATTTCATTTTCTTTCAAACTCTGCTAGCATTATCCCAATGTTAAAAAAATTAGCATTTATGCTAAAATAAATTAGCGTTGAAAGTATATCCTAGGCTAGCAAAAAAACACACATCCTGGGTAGGCCTATTCTAAATAACAGATATGTAGCCTACTACAGACTATATTAAAATACTCATTTGCATGCAGTAGCCTAGTTAAATTTAATGAGTAAGCCTAATTATGCTAATTTGTAGGCTAGGCTATATATGTGACCTGCTTGCCACTTGTCACACAAGGTCACCTTGTGGTCTGCACTAAAATTTAACTAGACTTTATCCCAGATTAAATTTAACATTGATTATTTTATTGTTTTAAATGGCTCAATATAGCCTGACACGTCAGACTATATCATAAGAATGTATAGTCTGAAGACCACTGATAGACTGTACCTCAATGGAGGGGCGGGTGATTGCGTTGTCTTTCAAACTGCCTCTCCACGTACGTAATAGGCTAGCGTTCCGGCCAGTGGTACCAGCTGGTATATCAAACTTTTCCCGTAGCCCGTCGGTAACACGGCAAAGACATCTTTTTCAGAACGAAAAACTTCAGTGCACTTTCTTGTTTCACTTTCAAAGAAAAATGACAAGTGCAATTCGTCCAAAACTAAAGCCAAAGACGATTCCGCTCTGGTTTGAGCAGGGCTGTCATCATTGTACAAAGCCCGCCTTACGATTTCCTGTACACATACCGCGCTGTGATTGGTTATCCGCCTCCAGAGGAAGGCTAAAACGGGTTTCTATCAGTGGCCTCTAGACGTACCTCTGTGCAAATTCAAATTTGCTACCACTAGGGGTACGTCTAGAGTCTAGGCTAGGCTCAATAGCCTATTTTATGGAACCTACCTTTTGGCCCTCGAGTGCAAATGGAAGCAGTGAAATGGCCTAGAGCAAAAAGTCCTCTTCTTCCCAGTTTTACCCGAGACAATTCATGAAATGTTTCAATCCGTCGTGGTTATATGACATCATTTAGCGTGATTGGCCAGTTGCATAGATAAGATGGTCCTGGACCATAACGCGTTAGCGTAATGGGCAATATGGGATGCAGACCAGGGCCCCGGCCACTAGGGGGCCTCGGATTTTGTGAAATTGAAACATTTTTAATTTATAATTTTTATAACATTTTTGATGCATTTGATGAGCTTATTTGCTTCATTCTGCAGTAGGCTTAACATGACCTAGACATGGCACTTGAGAGGGCCTGATTCAAAAAATTTTCCCAAATGAAGACATTGCGTTGAGGATTCCTCTGATGCTTAAATGCACCGGCGAAAGATTTCTCCCGACTTGGTCTTATGCGGTTGCACCACTCGGTTTCAGTCACCGAAAATGGCTATTTTAAAATGCTTCAGGGAGATTTCAGAAAACAGACACTAGTCTAAGGGGACTTGACAAAGTGATGCGACAGACAGTTTTGTAGACGGAATCTTATGCAGATCAAGCCTGTTTTCATAGACGTCTTGGTCAGAAAACTTTTGTAGATTTTGTTTTTGTGACGGTAACATTTCACAAGGCTATTGCGAATTAAAAAATGAACGTATGAAGTGTTCTGACCCGGTGTTGAATCAAACGTAAAACAGCCAGGACAAAGTCTATGGAGAGAGTGCGTAAATGAAATTTTATCGCAAATTGTGCCAGCATTATTTAGACCTGCTTGCTTATATGTAGGCCTATGTTATGTGCAACAGGCACATCTGTCTTTCTGTCGAAAGGGTGCTTTTCATTTGCTAAGCGCAGTTGCGCTCCGGAGGTGTGTCTGCCCTGGGCCTCGCTGAGGGTTGACGCAGCCCTAGGCCTAGATGTTGAATATGAAACTGCATTTTCTGTTTTCCATTAAAACAGGGCTGGACTGGGACCAAAAAACGGCCCGGGCATTTTTGGCCATAGCGGCCCACTATGATACGCAGAGGCACGCGACAAACCAGAAGATATATGCACACATTGTGTTGTGCCAAACACATAAGCGCAATAGCTGGATAGTCCTGCCATAATAATCTGTCCCTGGCTCACGTCTCTCCTCCACCTTCTTCTCCAACTTCATATCCTACATTGTTGAACTGCCACGTTAGAAACTGTGCGCCTCCCCAACAGTCTGTGCACTCCGAGGCTGCTTCTGATGTTGACAGCCCTGCACCCGCTGCTGTGTTATCGTAGCACACATCACACAAACATAACTGCATTATATTATTGCTGCACATTTTGCTGCGTAGACTTGTAGACTTTGTTGCACCCAGTGGTTAAAGTGAGATTTGCCAGGTGGGGAAAAAAAAAAAAAAAATTCTCTCTCTCTCTCTCTCTCTCTCTCTCTCTCTCTCTCTCTCTCTCTTATATATATATATATATATATATATATATATATATATTCGTTCCTAACTCATTGTTTGACATTTTATGGTTTTAATTTGGGTCTTCTACACCCTGCATGGGTAACTCACAGCCCGGGTGCAACTAGGCTGTGTTCAATTGCAATCATCCACTTGCTTTGCCAAAGTTCTGTGGACTGTGGCCTTCAGAACTTTACAGTGTTGCCCACCGCCACCCCTGATCTACACTAGCTGTCAACATTGAACATTACTGAACACAAAAATATACACAACCTTGCTTTTTACAATTTAATGTCAGTCCAAAGTATGGATCAAAATAGAAAATAACAAAGGACAAAACATGACAAGACAACCTCTAAAACACAAGGGTTGGCAAGATGAGCCTATGAAGGCCTATGCTTTAGCCTTAAAGTAGTTTACATTTCTTACTGGTACTACAACCTTATTGACACTGTTTTGGGGGTCCCCAGACATCCCAACTTGCTGCCAAAACCTAGGCCTATTTGGGAGCAGGTTGATTAGGCCTTTTGCTTAGGCAAGAGTCTTTTAGGCCACCCTGCCGTCGTTTAGGCCAACAGAGGAGTTGTTTAGGTCACAGGGCGCAGTCGTTCAGGCCAGGCTACAGCAGCTGAAATCTTTGCATCTCTACTTTTTATTATTATTGTACATTCGTTATTATAAGAAATCAGATCTACTGGTCTGTCGGAGTAGTCTACATATCTATGGTAAATTATTTAATAACCAACTTAAGTGTGGAAACGTTTCTTTATTTAATAAATGGTGATTTATAAATTCATAAAAATTGTGGAAATAATCATCCGCGTTGCGTTAGACTCGCGGGGGCTTTAGAGAATTAAAATAGTGATTTATAAAATAAGCATCGCATTGTCATCGAAAGGGTGACTGATCTGAAAGCACCACATTTGTTGGAAAATAATTATTAATAATAACTTTTTATTCAGAAGCCAGTTAGGTTCGTGGTTTGTGAAAGTATTTTTTGGAAACCTAATCACATAATTTCCACAGTAGCCTAACCACTTGCCCTGTAGCCTATTACGTGAAAATAAATGGTGATTTAGGCTATATTCATAAAATTGTGGAAATAATCATGTTAGAATGTTAGCCTACTATAATATAGCCTACTATAATACTGGTATCTTAAAATGACGAAACGATGTAACAATACACGTTTCCATCGAGCGTATGAACTTGTTGCCCGAAACACATCAACAAGAAAGAAAGGACATCATCCCGAAGTTAATGACACAGCTATTATTTCACCTCTCCTTACCGTTAATGCACTGAAAGTTATTCATAGGCTTACTGAAAACGTCATACTTTTCCTGAAAAAAATCATTTAGATTACAGTCTGAGCGAGAGATCATGCTGCAAGTCTCTCATTCTTGTTCCCTTCACCTGCCATTGTGCTCGCGTTTGCGCAAGTTATGGACAAGTTATTGACTGGATGGTTCAGTTGTAAGGGAGAATGGTGCGCAGTCAACACCATACTGGTTTAAACAGTAACTATTTTAGAAAATTAAATACCACCCGAAAATAACCAAAAAAACAGACCTCTATTTGAGACCGGCCTTTAACTCAAACCTGTAGCCAAACCGGGCGTGTAAAAGAGACAGGCGTCTATTTGGGACTCGGTGATTATTTGAAGTTTTACTGTATTTTAATTCTCACAAACCGCGCGAATCTAACGCAATGCGGATGATTATTTCCACAATTTTATGAATTTATAAATCACCACTTATTAAATAAAGAACCGTTTCCATGCAAGTTGGTTATTAAATAATTTACCATAGTAGGCTACTCAGACAGACCAGTAGAGCTGATTTATGTCTTATAATAACGAATGTACAATAATAAATAAAAAGTGGAGAGGCAAAGATTTCAGCTGCTGTAGCCTGGCGTAAACGACTGCTTCCTGCGACCTAAACGACTCCTCTGTTGGCCTAAACAACGGCAGGGGGACGTAAACGACAGGGGATAAGGGTTTCCATTTGGAGAAGGAAAATCAGCTTCATGAAAGAGAATACACACCACCACGTTCACTACACGTTGTGTTTGCAATGTTGCAAATGTCGCAATTTAATGCGTCTTGTCGTCAGTGATCATTGATACAGATAGGCATATATTGATCTTCTTTTTTTTTTTTTTTTGCCCTGAGGTGACGTGCCGGAACACGGTACCGGAGCGTTCCGGCCCACTTTAACCCCTGGTTGCACCACGTTTCTCTTGGCTGTTGTCCATTCCAGCAGACAAACCTTTACTTCTCTCCGGCCCCATCCAGCTCAAGTGGCAGAAATTGATAATTGAGTAGGCCTACGTGAGGACTAGCCCAATGCCCTTCGAGAAATTCTACCAATGGCTGCATTTTGTGATTGAAAAGCCATCGTGGTCGAAAAAATAAATAATATTATATATATTAAATGAAATTATGACAGGCCATTGGCATTGCCCGCTAAGCCCTATAGTCAGTCCATGCCTGCATTAAAATAAAAGTGCTATCCTCTTCGGCATGGTGTGGTGAAATTCCGATTTTATGGCAGATTTGGTTATTAGGCCTATAATATCCGGGGGACTACGCACTTTTAAGTCAGTTCTGCCGGTCATTTCAGGACAGTGTGGAGAGTAACCTTTTACAAAAGCAAATTACTGTAGGCAAATGCATTGCTTTGTGTGGTAATGTGGTAATGTAAGGGATTACAGAAAAAGGTATTTTTTAACTCAGTACAATGCATTTTTTACAGGTGTTTTCCCCTACAAATTTGCCAAAAACTGAGAGATCAGCTGAAACATCTGCTGTGCTTGAATTACCAGCCTATAGCCTATATGTTTTCTTTTTTTTCAGACCCTGGACCTACTGCCTATGTCTGTTTTCACTGGGCAGGCATTAACCCACCTCTCTAGACAGTAGCCTAACTAACTACATTTGTCATTTGACGAACCCTGCGAAAACGAGTTAAAAAAAAAAAAAGAGAGAGCGCACCGTCTGTGTGTGCGCTCGCTCACACCCTGCACTTCTCTGACAAGCAATAGACCAAAGCCTGTTGCTGCTGAGTTACAGTTTTAATTCATGTCTAGAGTTGCCATCTGATCCATTTTGATTGGGTC
Source organism: Sardinella longiceps (assembly GCA_027497455.2). Classification (NCBI taxonomy): domain Eukaryota; kingdom Metazoa; phylum Chordata; class Actinopteri; order Clupeiformes; family Clupeidae; genus Sardinella; species Sardinella longiceps. The sequence goes on along the minus strand of JAODXP020006945.1, from coordinate 56,579 downwards.
TTTCTTCATTTTGGTTGTCTGACCAGGGAAACTTACAAACTCTCCCTCGACATCAATATTTTAATTTACTATTTTCTCCTCGCCCATTTTCATTACATTTTCGCGCATTTTACGCACTTGATGTGACCACGGGCCTTGTGTTTAATTTCAGCGCTATCTTTCTCAAACAGTTCAGGTGTCAAAGCTATTTTCAGTAAATAGGGGGATATCTAATAAGTAGATCTGTCTTCTCTCTCTCCAACGAGAACAGGCCTATTTATTAATACGTGGACTAGACCACCTGATATAGGCTAATCACTTGCGTAACTTGTGGGAACTTGAAGGCTATGTCGTCATCAGAGAATCCCTTCAGTCACTTAAGCATGATGGTCCAGGACCAACATCTAAGTAAATGTTTGTCCTGGACCAACATTTAGAAAGTTGTCCTGGACCATCATCCGTTCAGAAGTTTGTCCGGGACCATCATCTGTTCAGAAGTTTGTCCTGGACCATCATTTATTCAGATGTTTGTCCTGGACCATCATGTCATGTTTGCCCTGGACCATCAACCAAAAGTTTGTCCTGGACCATCATTTTGGAGGTTGTCCTGGACCATCATTTATTCAGATGTTTGTCCTGGACCATTAAGGTTCATATGCTCTAGTCGGCTACTGTAGGTAAATGCTTACATATATGCCATCCAAGCACTGCTTTTGTCAATATATAATAAAGCTTTATAAAAGCCATGGAACAACATTTTAGGGTATATCGGATATATTATTTGATGGCAGTATAGCCATATTCTACATTTCCGTCTGCCAAAAATCTGAACCCAAACGTGTGATGCGGCCGTGGCTTATTGACCAGCTCAACTCATAGCTGTCAGTTTTTAGGGGGTAACTTTATGATGGAAACAGATAACTGCCATAAATCATATATTTCCGGAAAGCTCTCACAGTGTACATGTGATTTAAGGTATTTATAACCATATTTCTCTCTCTCTCCCTCTATTCTCTCTCTCTCCACAGTAGTCTCTCCTCTCAGTACAGACTATTTTCTCTCTCTATTTCTCTCCCTCTCTCTTTCTCTCCCTCTCTCCCCCACAGTAGTCTCTCCTCTCAGTACAGACTATTTTTTCTCTCTCTCTCTCTCTCTCTCTCTCTCTCTCTCTCTCTCTCTCTGTTCCTTGTAGTTAGGTTAGGCTGCTAGTAGTATGGCTTAAAATCCTCTTGTAGCTTCCTTTAGTTAGTCAAGGCTTGTTTTTAAGTCCTGATACTCCACAGAAGCGATGAAAATATTCACAATGTTACCTCCTTGTGTTCACATTCAATTATATCTGGTTTTCTTCTAAAAATCTGTCCATTTGTAGTCCAAAATATAAAACTTTTCAGGAGCTCATTTTAGATGTGACTTTTCGGAACTCTCTCTCTCTCTCTCTCTCTCTCTCTCTCTCTCTTTCTCCACAGCAGTCTCTCCTCTCAGTACAGACTATTCTCTCTCTCTCTCTCTATTTGTGTCTTTCTCCCTCTCTCTCTCTCTTTCTCTCTCCCTCTCTCTGTCTCTCTCCACAACAGTCTCTCCTCAGTACAGGCTATTCTCTCGCTCTTTCTCTCTCCATCTCTCTCTTTCTCTCCCTCTCCATCGTTTCTTTTGCTCTCTTTTTCTCTCCTTCTCCATCTTCTGACCTGACATGGACCACCAACACCATGACCCTTGTCAAGAAAGCATAGCAACGTCTCCACTTCCTGTGCAGGATGAGGAGAGCCAGCCTCCCTCCTTCAGCACTCACCACCTTCTACAGGGGTGCCATTGAGAGCATACTCACCAGCAGTCTCTCAGTGTGGTATGGCAGCTGCCATGTTGCAGACCAGAAAGCACTACAGAGGGTGGTGAGAACAGCAGAGAAGATCACAAGATCAGCTGTACCATCCATTCAGGACCTGTATCCATCCCGTTGTCAAAGAAGAGCCATCAACATCATCAACATCATCATTCTCTTCTCCATCTTTTCTCTCTCTCCCCCTCCTCTCTCTCTCTCTCTCTCTCTCTCTCTCTCTCTCTCTCTCTCTCTCTCTCTGTGCACATGCGTGGAATGAGTGGACTGAGCCGGTGGCATCTGAGTGAGTGGGGAGCGATTGTTTCACCATTCTTTCTATCTATCCTTCTATCTTTTTGCTCTGTGTAGTCCACTTGTTTATGTAGTGTGTTCACTTGACTTTTTAGACCTCAGTTAGGCCTATTCTTGTTGGTTTACCTGGGCCTACGTTTCCACCTGTGGAAACATGAAATAATTCAATTCAATTCAATTTTATTTGTAGAGTGCACAAATACAGTACATTTTCTCGCGGCGCTTTACAGACAGTACGCTACTACTTCGCCACTACTGAAACATGTTGTGTCTTTTCGGCGTTCTGTGTACATGCTTCTCAAAGAACAAGAAATTGATATGACGTTGAATGTAAAAAGAGGTGGATATAATTATTACATTTTCATTTAATGAAAATCTATGAAATGTTTTGGATGTGGTCAGATTGGACAATTATTGCGAGCATGTCCAGAGAAGCAGCATGCCCCCAAAAATGCAAACCAATGGGCAGAAAGTAAAACTAGCGCAAACGGTCCTGCTGAAAAGAATGAAAATGATAATGTTACTCAGAGCAATAATGATCCCTAGCCTGGCACGCCCTCCCAGTGATGTAACACCTTCTGCGTTGCTGTCGCTGGTCTGGCCAACTGCTGATCTGAACGGATTTCAGAAAGCATTTTCTAACATCGACCAGTAGCAAACCGAGGCATTAGAGGGAGGCGGGTCAACCATGCGTTTTGAGAAATTACAGCGCTATAGGCTCTTGGTCAGACCAAAGTCTTGTAGAGCTTTGAAAGTGGATGGCAATCAGGCTAAATGATCCCACTGTTGTTGATCATGATGATAACCAAGGCCCTTCAGATACTAACGTTACTGAGTGATAATAGTGTTGAGTTTACGAGGTCAGGTCAGGCCGAGTAGAGTTCAAGATGCAGGCTTTTATTCTTTTACAGAGTCAGCGCTGTCAAGGGAGAAATCCAGTTTCGCTCCAAAGAGTTCCACCGTACTTCTGACTTGACAATGAAGAGTGAGATACATTTATACAGAAATTAGAAAAAGGTAGAAAGGGGCGTTCACATTACATCACGCCTCTAATTCATATGAAAAGGACAGTCAATCACCCTAAGCTCAGCATGAGACCTGGTGCCCAATGGGTCTTCTATAGGCCAGACACTTATTCCTTTATCATCCAGTTGAGTAATTCACACCTTTACCTGTGCCCAGGAAGGAGGTCCTGTGGCTGGGGGAGGAATTGCACTATGACAAAGGAATCTAGGTAGCCAAACGGTCTGTTATTAACATAGCAATGTGGATGTAATTATTCTCCAATCAGACTAACGATGTTATGTCTGACTTTTGTCCTAGGCTGAAAACAGTATTTCTTATACTAAGGAATATCTCTCATAACTCACAACCATCAATTCCCCCTTTTCAGGACTTTAAAGTCCTGAACCAAATACAACTTAAATTGTACAACTACTTTTCATACAATGGTCATCTGTCAGATAAACATAGTATAACTTGGGTTATAACCAACATCAGTAGGTGAAAGCAAATACTGAGATCATGAACCTAGAGAAGAGAAAAATACAGAGTCCAATCCCCCATAAGTTCAAACATTCTCCATGCCCCTATATCATGATACCGCGGACAGGGCCCTTGTCCCAATACCATGAGGGTAAATATGAAGAACCATGAACTGTCTGGAAGGCTGGAGTCGACATGAAACATGTAACAACAACAAATAACACAAAGCAACAACATTTAATTTAAATGCATTTTCTTTGAAGTCCTTGAAAATAGTCCTTCTCCCCCTTTGTTCCTCTTCATTGTCGCAACATTGTAGAATTCTTTTTAGTGTGTGCAGAGTGTGCTTCGGGCAGCGCTAGGCTTTTTGAATCAGAAGGCGATCCTTCCCACCCGTGTTCCTCTTCTGCTGTTTTACTTCTTGCGTCCTCTTCTGGTGGTCCACCTTCTATTAGAGGGCTTAGCCCCCTGAGCTCAATCAGTCCGGGAAGTTATTATGCCCTGTGATAGGCTCACTATCTACGATAATCCACAAGAATCAGGTTGGTCATAGGTCCGGAGTGCAGCCACACTCAGGAGGATGATGTAAGATGTCCAATGGTCTCTGACGGTGTCACTTGATGTTTTGAAACTCCAAGCATGTGTCAGTTCACCTGGAATGAAGTGAGATGTTTTGAGAGCGATGAGGTAGAATGCTTGGGTTCGATGAGGTAGGATGCTTGGGTACGATGCCTCTCCACCTGCCTCCCCCTTTTGATGTTTTAAGCCTTGGCACGCCTTTCAACACACAAGATGGTTTCGCCACTCACACAAAGTCAGTCAGTCAGTTAGTTGGCCGTCGTGCACAGTTGGTTGTCTTTCACACCGTTTCCCCTCAGGTTCAGCTGTCACCACGGGTCCCTGTGAATTCAAATCCTGAAACAAACTGAATCTCTCACAATCGTTAGTTCAAGAAAAAGGTTTTATCTGTGACAGGTGAGCCCGGCGGTGTTTCCCTTTGCCTAAGAATAAAGAGCATGAGGTTTCAGTTACATAATTATTTCATAAGGTCCTTCGTGTGCAGATTCCAGTGGCCCTTGAGTACCAACAACAACAAAAACTTTACGCAGTCATCACTGGATCATTTGGCAGAGACAGATTTTGGTCAGCTCTGCTTTGTTGACACCATTAGAATATATAATATTTATAAAGCAAGGGGAAATTTTCCTAAAGACTAATACTTTCTCACACTAATCTTTAGCAGTAGGTCTCCTCTCCCCCTTTTGATCTGCAACTTGTCTTGTAAGATCATTTCTATTATGCTACCCTACTACAACAACTTATCTAGTTAGACATGTTGGACCTAATGAGCGATCTCAGAAGTGTTAGTATCTCAGAGGTGGCATCAGGGTCATTGCAATGTTCATTGTCTTGCTCAGAGGTGTGAAAACTAGATGTTGGAACATCTTGTTTTAGAGGATTGTCGGAAAACTGAATAATATGTGTCTCTGCTCTCTGTCCCCAATTCAAAAATGCAGCCCAATTATCAATGATTGGAAGACCAGTAACCCACATTTTGCGATATTTCTCGGAACAGTACCAGTCAGAGTTTCAGCAACTTTAGTCAGTTTGTTTGAGGTGTCCTTAATTTTCTCTTGTAATTTAAACAATTTAGCAGGTTGACCATCTGTTTCCGTCAAAATTCCCCGAGACCGCTTAATCCAAGTAAACATCAGATATCTCGCATAATGTCTTTTCTTTTTCTCTGATTTAACTTGCAACACCCACTCACTAGCCTTCCTAACACCCCAGACTGACTGGAACCCGTCCTTAATCATATCAATCTCAGTTTTAGCAAGATCTTTCTCATTAATCATAGCCATAGCAATCTGCACACTTAAAGGAGCCTTAGAAACACGTGCACTTTGAACTTCCATCGCTGACCAGACTTTACAGCTCAACAGATATATGTTTAAAGTGTTAAATTTAGCACAAAACAGCTAATGCTAGCTATTACTGGATTTAGCCAACACTCACTTGTGACAAAGCAAAAAAACAACACTCCAAGTTCACCTTTGATGCCGGCTGTCAGGGTTGTAAGGGGCGCCGAGCTCCAAGCTAACAGCCGTGACGGTATCGCAACCAAAAATCAATATTCAATGAATACGCAACGTTGCTTGAAGCGAGAACAGTGACGCGTTATTCTCCTTCCCCGTTGCGATACCAGAAAACTAGTAGCCTTAATTCCAGCGGTTCAGCAAGTATTAACACTTTTCCCTCAAGTAAACAATATTTTAAGACGAGGAATCAGATTAACCGAACAATTAGCCTGTCCTATATTACATTTACGTCTTGAAATATATCAAATTACTTTTCAAAACTGTTAATTATAAGCCAAGACCCTGAAGGTCTACTCTATTGTTCACAGAACCGATCTAAGCTTTTCGTCAAAAGCACTAGCTGTGGCCATTTACAGAGTTATAAAACAAAGAATAATCAATATTTTACGCCTCTAACGCCTATAGGCTTCTAATGAGCCTACAACTAACAACAAGCAAGCAATATTCCAACACGAGGAAACAGATCAATCGAGTAATTAATCTCTCCTATATTACAATTACGTCTTGAAATATCAAAATGCTTAAACAAAACAACACAAAACATATAACACTTTCGTCAAGTGGTTTGTCACGGAGACTGTCCCCCAGTCTGCCAGCTGGTATCAAAGATGAACGCTAAACAAAGCTTAGCTTACCTGGAGCGTTTTGTCACAAGATGAGTTTTGAGGCTGTCTTCCTCCAGTTATGTCCGAGAAATAATTCTCAAGGTTGGAACCTCCATCTAATAGTGTTGAGTTTACGAGGTCAGGTCAGGCCGAGTAGAGTTCAAGATGCAGGCTTTTATTCTTTTACAGAGTCAGCGCTGTCAAGGGAGAAATCCAGTTTCGCTCCAAAGAGTTCCACCGTACTTCTGACTTGACAATGAAGAGTGAGATACATTTATACAGAAATTAGAAAAAGGTAGAAAGGGGCGTTCACATTACATGTAGTTACACAACGGCAGATCTGGCGCCTCTAATTCATATGAAAAGGACAGTCAATCACCCTAAGCTCAGCATGAGACCTGGTGCCCAATGGGTCTTCTATAGGTCAGACACTTATTCCTTTATCATCCAGTTGAGTAATTCACACCTTTACCTGTGCCCAGGAAGGAGGTCCTGTGGCTGGGGGAGGAATTGCACTATGACAAAGGAATCTAGGTAGCCAAACGGTCTGTTATTAACATAGCAATGTGGATGTAATTATTCTCCAATCAGACTAACGATGTTATGTCTGACTTTTGTCCTAGGCTGAAAACAGTATTTCTTATACTAAGGAATATCTCTCATAACTCACAACCATCAGTGATAAAGTGATTGAAGGTGAGATTCCTGACAATTCACAACATGCTGAAACCAGTGATGATTCGCAAGTTTCACAGACAACTACTGACTCGCAAAATACACAGGATACTGTGGAGTCTGAAAATATGCAGACTCTGAGCAGTGGCAATTTAAATGCACAAGGTAGTAATTCTACTGACACAAAGTGAATCATTGAGTTATTATCTACTTGTCCTGTGATAATATCTACTTATGACCTCTGTGATATTTTGCAGAATTTTTATAAAGGTCAAAGACAATACTCCTGGGCCCACTCCCATGACAACTCTTTCTCTATTGATAGATTTGATAGTTTTAATAGATTTTATACTTTAAATTAGTTAGTGTTTTTCATTAGTGTTTATAAAAGTTGCTCTATTATCTCAGTAGGGTTCTCTGATCACTCCATGATTGACCTGGAATTGATGGTTTGCCAGCTGAGTTTTAAAAGGTGTTTTGGTCAGTCATTGGGCAGGACCTTGAATGCCAGTGTGGCAGGGGAGAAGCTTCCTCAGAGTTACCGAAGGGCAGTCCTGACCCTGGACCCCAAGAAGGGTGTAGAAGCCGTTTATACAGAATGTAACTTTTTTCTTCTTTTCTTTTTATACTTGAAATAGTTTTCCAAAAAACATCACGCTATTTATTTTATAACCCCTTTTTTATGGCTCCTTTTCTTTTGTAAATATGTGATTAATTGGTTCTATAAGAGAAGTGTTAGGGGCCAGTATGTAGGAGACACATTTCATTTCAGTTTTTCTGTTTTTCAGATTATTCTCTTTCTTCTTTGCGGTCTTTGAGTGAGCGAGGGGCAACATGATAAGAGTGGTGCCTGGCTGAGTGATGGCGGTCTTTGAGTGAGCGAGGGTGCAACATGATAAAGTGGTGCCTGGCTGATTCTTTGCGGTCTTTGAGTGAGCGAGGGTCAACATGATAAGAGTGGTGCCTGGCTGAGTGATGGTGGGTCAGCACACGGTCTTGGAGTGAGCGAGGGTGCAACATGATAAAAGTGGTGCCTGGCTGAGTGATGGCGACAAGACGGGTCAGCACGCGGTCATTTGACCTCCGGCCTCAGCATTACCACCTACTGTCAAGTTGTCCTTTAACCCTGTGCAACTCCTCAACTTGATAAGGCATGAACTATGTTGTGTGGAGACTTAAAACTAGCCTAGACTCTAGACGTACCCCTAGTGGTAGCAAATTTGAATTTGCACAGAGGTACGTCTAGAGGCCACTGATAGAAACCCGTTTTAGCCTTCCTCTGGAGGCGGATAACCAATCACAGCGCGGTATGTGTACAGGAAATCGTAAGGCGGGCTTTGTACGATGACGACAGCCCTGCTCAAACCAGAGCGGAATTGTCTTTGGCTTTAGTTTTGGACGAATTGCACTTGTCATTTTCTTTGAAAGTGAAACAAGAAAGTGCACTGAAGTTTTTCGTTCTGAAAAAGATGTCTTTGCCGTGTTACCGACGGGCTACGGGAAAAGTTTGATATACCAGCTGGTACCACTGGCCGGAACGCTAGCCTATTACGTGGAGAGGCAGTTTGAAAGACAACGCAATCACCCGCCCCTCCATTGAGGTACAGTCTATCAGTGGTCTTCAGACTATACATTCTTATGATATAGTCTGACGTGTCAGGCTAACTTAAAACTGGATTTCACTCCAAAGAACAGGCAATAAACGGTTATTTTCCTTTTTCCCAATCTTGTCCTTTTTTTTTTCTTTTTATTTAGGCTTTAGCAGATTTAAACATGAATCATCCTTTGAGCATTGCTTCAATTAGCCTAGACATCATGAGAACATTAGCCGTTAGCCATATTTCCCGTAGCTAGGTGAAAAAACCTTAAATGAAAACAAAAAGAAGAAGAAAGAAAATACATAAGCCATCTCACCCATATGCACAGACACAGACAAATTTCCATATATGTAAATACAGAAGTGCAAATAGCAAAATCTAAATAGCCAAGTGCAAACCAGCTTAGAAGTGCAAAATATGCAAATATCAATCAAGTTAAATAGTTAACATGTTAATACATTTCAATAGAAACATTCTGTAATACAAATCATCAAATGCACAGACCATGCATGATTTACGAGCCTATAGACGGCACCATCACTTGAGAAACATTACTGTTTGTTTAGATTACGCGAGTTAACAACCTACCGTTCCAACTTCCTCATACAAACTAAACACAGTTTACGGTAGTCATGCCCAGCATTCACGGCAACAGCAAACATTGCAGACATTTTGTCAAGGCAGCAAACAGGTCAAGGAACGAAACGAACATCAGTCAAACGCTGCATGTAATTAGACCTTAACAATACACAAACTTCGACTGAGCAGTAAATACTTAACAACAAAACCGCGGTCTTACCGGCCGCCTCTCCAGACTTCACAAACATTATCCGTTGCACAGTTAATCCATTAAACGCCGAGTGGCAAGAGCAGTTAGCAAACCTGCCGCGTCCACCCCGAAACTTCGCGCAATGAATCACTTAACTGCTCACCCGGTGACCCCAGGCCCCGTCGCACAAATTACGTCATAGCAGCCCCAATCATCACATATAGCAGGCAAATTAATCATTTCATGCTTCCCGTTATTTCTATGTGCTGTTTGTATTACATACAGCCCCAAAATAATCATAAAGAAACAAACAAACAAACCAAAATAAAATAATAATAAAGCAACCCCAAGTTTGGCTTAACACCTACTGCTAAATGGACTTTAATGGACTTTAACACAAATACCTACTTTCATTTCTTTTCAAGTTTGTTAACAATAAATACTGTTCAACTTGAATTTCTTTCTCCGTATTTTATTTGACTTTTTCTGAGCTGTGAGTCATGACCATGCCCACATCTCTCCAGCTGGTAAAACAAAGGACAAGAACAAACACAGGACAAGGGTTACAGGGGAAACTCTTTTGCTAAATTGTTTTTACCACTTCAAAGGGTGACCTGGCAGACCGGAAGCAGCGGCGCCCCTTGTCCCTATTATATATTGACAGCGGTGTCTTTTCAAAAGTTCTTAAAGAAATAATTCATGCAGACCAGACATACTGTGTGCCAGGCAGGTCCATTTTTTAAAAATATATATTCTTAATTCATGCTTCCCTAGAGGTCTGTAGTAAGCTGAGGGAGGAGTTAGGTTGTCTCTTATTGGGCTTTTGATAGAAGGGAGCAGTTTTATTTACGGAGAGTTTTACAGACCTTTGGGTTTCATTCTGGCTTTATTAAAATGATAAAGATAATGTCATAATTTATAATGTATTGTGACATTGAGAGTTTAATGAAGATTAATGGCGGCTTGTGTGCACCTTTAAAGGTGAATAGGGGTATACTCCAAGGTTGTGTGCACCTTTAAAGGTGAATAGGGGTATGCACCAAGGTTGTGTGCACCTTTAAAGGTGAATAGAGGTATACGCCACGGTTGTTCCTTGTCAGGGATGCTGTATGCATTGAGATCTGTACGCTTTCTAGGCCACATTTTGGAGTCTCTAAACTCTGCTTTAACAGCAAGAGAAGCAGTTTGCTAAAAGACTATGATGGTGGTTTGAGTCCCGTTTCAAGGGATTCTTTTCCAGGGTTTGTTAGGTTGTTTGTCTCCTAAAATGTATGAATGTGAAAAGCTCAGCATAGTTGCATAGCAACCACTTGTTCCTCTCAGACCATCACTATATATCTATATCTATATCTATCTATATCTATATCTATCTATATCTATATCTATATATCTTTTCTTTTAACACGAAGGACTTCACATTTCTCACATTGAGTGTTCAGTAATAGGTTATTACAGGATCACAGCTTTGTGGTATCTTTCACAATTCTGGGAGACGTGGAGAGAGTGTAAAGTTTCTTACCAACCCTGGGCCAATGCTGGGATGTACGCAAAAAGCAGATTCAAGTCTTCCGTCTGCAGTATACAGCCAATAAGCCTGCTGAACTAAAGACACAAATAAAGGCTCTTGAACAAGAGATAATGAGCCTCAGCAGCGGAGAGGGGTCGGGCGCAGCTGAAGTGTAGGAAAGAAAGAAGATGCTTTTGAGGAATCAGTGGGAAGAAAGAGGACATGGCGCTATAGTCCGTGCTCGGTTCATACAGTACAATCTTCTTCGGGCTGGAGAAGAGGACATCTGAGAGGAAGCCAATTACAAAATTTGGATTTATGGATTCTTTGAACAATAGAATCCCTAATTTCATCACCACAGCAAGCAATCTTTTCGTTTTGAATAGATGGTGACAAATACTTAGAATTTCCTACAAAGGATTCAATTGAATTTCTCAATCTGCTGGCTTTTTCGGAATTATGAGCACACTCGCATTTAATTTCCTGCAGGGCGCTGTGAATTGGCCCAAGCAAAGGCAGTTAGTATCTTTATTCTGGACCCCCACCTGGTGTCAGACATCAGAGGAATTCCTCTGGGTCCACCACTTCCCTGTTCTTCCAACAGGTTGTCCTCCAGCTTGTGTTTTTTGGAGCCAGCTGAGAAGAACACAGCCACCTTCTCAATGAAGGACATAGTGTTCCTCACAGTTGGTACGTCTGTACATCCGTGGACCACAACAAGGTTCAGAGCATGGCTACAACAGTGAGTGTAAAGGGCTCTGGGTTGAAGCTCTTTAATCTTCTTCTGAACCCCACACAGCCTTCTTCTCATATTACTTGCACCATCGTACCCTTGGCCTCGTAGAAACGAGAGATGAAGCCCCCATTTCCCTAAGTGTTCTGTGATGGCTTGTGTGATGGATGCAGCAGCCTGCCTAAGGAGTGGACAGAATCCAAGAAAATCTTTGTAAATTTCAGAATCAGCACACACATACCAAATGCATATTGACAGCTGTTCCGTCCCACTGATGTCCGATGTCTCATCAGCCTATACTGTGAAAAATTTGGATTTATGGATTCTTTGAACAATAGAATCCCTAATTTCATCACCACAGCAAGCAATCATTTCGTTTTGAATGGATGGTGACAAATACTAGGCATTTCCTGGTGCAGTGTCAAGGTGTTGACGAAGCACTTCATCAAAGTGTGATTTCCATTTTATGAAATGGTTAAAATTGCCATCCTCATAGCCATCTTTCCAGTTACCACGGAAGGCAACATTTATCTGCCCTAGATTGATTACTACATCGAGTACTGACAATACAATCTTGCAATTTGTTTTTAACTTTGTCCAAATATGTCTTGCTGATCACAGACTGTATGTCTTTCATTTCTCCTTTTGACACAGACAGGAAATTTTCTGCTAGAAAGTTGCCCTGGAGTACTTCCATGATTTGAGATTATTCCTCTTTTTTCGCCTACAGCATCTTTCCAGTTTCCTGGTGAACCGTAGCCTGTAAGTAACAGGCTTCTGGTACACCAGTGATTCGCTCTCCTCCTCCGTTTTTGAAATAACCGGGGCAGCACCACGAATCACGATCGTAGGGAGGGATTTCAGTGGGTATGACGTTTCTGTCTTGGTTCCCGACCTGGCGGCGCTTACGTGACGACACGTCCTACGTCACAAAGCTTCAACGTGAGTGGTCAAAGTGTCATGTCATTCATATGAGGTTGCTCCAACCACGTGCAAGCATCTTTTGACTAAACCACGCCTGCGGAGAGGCGTCGAAAGGGCAGTGTGCCAGTAGCCTGTTACTTACAGGCTACGGTTCACCAGGAAATCTTTCCAGTCCCTGGATTCCTCTGTCTGAAAAACCATGTTTTTACCTTTCTGTTTATTATTGAAAAGTATGCATACACAACAATATGCAGCATCCTCAGACGAAGAGTAACGTAGCCAGGGGTATTTTTTTCCCACTCCCCACTGTATCTCAGAAGCCTTTTCCTAACTTGACTTTGAGGGTATATATGCTGGTCCCTACTCCATCTACGCTGAAGAATGTCTCTCTTCTCCTCATCTGTGAAGTGACCTTTACTTTTATAGTTTGCAGGATCAGAGGGCGAGAAGCATGCATTTGGACATTCGGACTATGATGCATCATGACTTTCATTCCTCTGGACTTCATCTGTTATTTCTCTTCCTTCATCTTCACCTAACTCTCTCTCTTCAATTGTCTGATTATCTCTACTCTCCTTCTCTTTTTCTCTCCTCTCTCTCCCTCTCTTTTTCTCTCCCTCTCTCTCCTCTCAGTATGGAAGAATAGTATTCAATTCAATTCAATTTTATTGTAGAGCACTCAAATACGTAAGGGATAATGAACAACACGGCATGCAGATATAGAAGAATAATGCGCATTTGAAGTTCTAAGGCAACAACGTGTAGCAGAGTTTTATCGCACTTATACCACTGTTGCCAGTTTTGCGCTATGTGGTTTGATCTGTCATTGGTTATGTCTGCGTTACACCCATAAAACACCCATGATTAATTAGGCATCGTAAGTGCAACCTTTTTGAACTTTGACCCAGCATGAAGTTCAATTTCTGCGCTGTGAAAATGGCAAAATGCCAACGGCACGCCCCCAAGACAATATGCGCAATGCGTCAAACATCATTTGACATTGCGTCATCAAAATAGCGACCCTCATCTCCATTCATTTGTCATAATGTCATAATTGCAAAATTTCCGGATGTTTGAAATCATCTATAAAGTACTCTTGTCTTGTGGTGCTTTACAGTCAGTACAGGGAGCACCAGTTTTACGAAGAAACCTTGTAACAGTCAGCCCTTTAACTTTCTTTTAAATGACTGAGCTACTAAACACACAAGGGAGTTCTTTAAAAAGAAAACAAAATCAATGACTTTTCATCCAGACCGTACTGTATAATCCACTTTTTGGAAACGTTTCTCTCCTCGCGCGACCGAAACTCAATGCAGTCTGTGCGGTTACCGTGTTCTCCCTCATTAAAGCAGCCTCGGCTTATCTTTAGGCTAACTGCTTTTCAAACATTAGAGGAGACTTAATTTTACATACATTGTGGCTGCAGCAAACAAAACTGGCGCCACATATTCAAACAGACACTGGATGGGAGGCTCAACACTCAGTCGGGATGATTGTAGTGTGCAGGGGCAGAAGAAACAAAAGAATTAGGCCAGTCTAGGAGGTTAGCACTTAAGTGTGTCAAATATTGCATGTCAGAGCAAGGAGAGGGAGAGAAAAATGAGAAATTGTTAAACATCCAAATTGTGATGTTTTCATGACGGGCATTGAGTGTGGGTGTTGGAGTGCTGTCGCTAGGAGCTGTAGATATGGACAGGTATTGAGTGTGGTTGTTGGAGTGCTGTCGTTAGGAGCTGTAGATATGGACAGGTATTGAGTGTGGTTGTTGGAGTGCTGTCGTTAGGAGCTGTAGATATGGACAGGTATTGAGTGTGGTTGTTGGAGTGCGGTCGTTAGGAGCTGTAGATATGGGCAGGTATTGAGTGTGGTTGTTGGAGTGCTGTCGCTAGGAGCTGTAGATATGAGGGCTGGATGGGCATTGAGTGTGGTTGTTGGAGTGCTGTCGTTAGGAGCTGTAGATATGGACAGGTATTGAGTGTGGTTGTTGGAGTGCTGTCGTTAGGAGCTGTAGATATGGACAGGTATTGAGTGTGGTTGTTGGAGTGCTGTCGTTAGGAGCTGTAGATATGGACAGGTATTGAGTGTGGTTGTTGGAGTGCTGTCGCTAGGAGCTGTAGATATGGACAGGTATTGAGTGTGGTTGTTGGAGTGCTGTCGCTAGGAGCTGTAGATATGAGGGCTGGACGGGCATTGAGTGTGGTTGTAGGAGTGCTGTCGTTAGGAGCTGTAGATATGGACAGGTATTGAGTGTGGTTGTTGGAGTGCTGTCGCTAGGAGCTGTAGATATGAGGGCTGGACGGGCATTGAGTGTGGTTGTAGGAGTGCTGTCGTTAGGAGCTGTAGATATGGACAGGCATTGAGTGTGGTTGTTGGAGTGCTGTCGCTAGGAGCTGTAGATATGGACAGGTATTGAGTGTGGGTGTTGGAGTGCTGTCGTTAGGAGCTGTAGATATGGACAGGTATTGAGTGTGGTTGTTGGAGTGCTGTCGTTAGGAGCTGTAGATATGGACAGGTATTGAGTGTGGTTGTTGGAGTGCTGTCGCTAGGAGCTGTAGATATGAGGGCTGGATGGGCATTGAGTGTGGTTGTTGGAGTGCTGTCGTTAGGAGCTGTAGATATGGACAGGTATTGAGTGTGGTTGTTGGAGTGCTGTCGCTAGGAGCTGTAGATATGGACAGGTATTGAGTGTGGTTGTTGGAGTGCTGTCGCTAGGAGCTGTAGATATGGACAGGTATTGAGTGTGGTTGTTGGAGTGCTGTCGTTAGGAGCTGTAGATATGGACGAGGTATTGAGTGTGGTTGTTGGAGTGCTGTCGCTAGGAGCTGTAGATATGAGGGCTGGACGGGCATTGAGTGTGGTTATAGGAGTGCTGTCGTTAGGAGCTGTAGATATGGACAGGTATTGAGTGTGGTTGTTGGAGTGCTGTCGCTAGGAGCTGTAGATATGAGGGCTGGACGGGCATTGAGTGTGGTTGTTGGAGTGCTGTCGTTAGGAGCTGTAGATATGGACAGGCATTGAGTGTGGGTGTTGGAGTGCTGTCGGTAGGAGCTGTAGATATGGACAGGTATTGAGTGTGGTTGTTAGAGTGCTGTCGTTAGGAGCTGTAGATATGGACAGGTATTGAGTGTGGTTGTTGGAGTGCTGTCGCTAGGAGCTGTAGATATGGACAGGTATTGAGTGTGGTTGTTGGAGTGCTGTCGCTAGGAGCTGTAGATATGGACAGGTATTGAGTGTGGTTGTTGGAGTGCTGTCGTTAGGAGCTGTAGATATGGACAGGTATTGAGTGTGGTTGTTGGAGTGCTGTCGTTAGGAGCTGTAGATATGGACAGGTATTGAGTGTGGTTGTTGGAGTGCTGTCGTTAGGAGCTGTAGATATGGACAGGTATTGAGTGTGGTTGTTAGAGTGTCGTTAGGAGCTGTAGATATGGACAGGTATTGAGTGTGGTTGTTGGAATGCTGTCGCTAGGAGCT
Source organism: Sardinella longiceps (assembly GCA_027497455.2). Taxonomy (NCBI): domain Eukaryota; kingdom Metazoa; phylum Chordata; class Actinopteri; order Clupeiformes; family Clupeidae; genus Sardinella; species Sardinella longiceps. Next base: position 40,606 of record JAODXP020006945.1, on the reverse strand, counting down.
GTAGATATGGACAGGTATTGAGTGTGGTTGTTGGAGTGCTGTCGTTAGGAGCTGTAGATATGGACGAGGTATTGAGTGTGGTTGTTAGAGTGCTGTCGCTAGGAGCTGTAGATATGAGGGCTGGACGGGCATTGAGTGTGGTTGTTGGAGTGCTGTCGTTAGGAGCTGTAGATATGGACGGGCATTGAGTGTGGTTGTTGGAGTGCTGTCGTTAGGAGCTGTAGATATGGAGAGGTATTGAGTGTGGTTGTTGGAGTGCTGTCGTTAGGAGCTGTAGATATGGACGGGCATTGAGTGTGGTTGTTGGAGTGCTGTCGTTAGGAGCTGTAGATATGGAGAGGTATTGAGTGTGGTTGTTGGAGTGCTGTCGTTAGGAGCTGTAGATATGGACGGGCATTGAGTGTGGTTGTTGGAGTGCTGTCGTTAGGAGCTGTAGATATGGACAGGTATTGAGTGTGGTTGTTGGAGTGCTGTCGTTAGGAGCTGTAGATATGGACAGGTATTGAGTGTGGGTGTTGGAGTGCTGTCGTTAGGAGCTGTAGATATGGACAGGTATTGAGTGTGGTTGTTGGAGTGCTGTCGTTAGGAGCTGTAGATATGGACAGGTATTGAGTGTGGTTGTTGGAGTGCTGTCGCTAGGAGCTGTAGATATGAGGGCTGGACGGGCATTGAGTGTGGTTGTTGGAGTGCTGTCGTTAGGAGCTGTAGATATGGACGGGTATTGAGTGTGGTTGTTGGAGTGCTGTCGCTAGGAGCTGTAGATATGGACGGGTATTGAGTGTGGTTGTTAGAGTGCTGTCGCTAGGAGCTGTAGATATGGACGGGCATTGAGTGTGGTTGTTGGAGTGCTGTCGCTAGGAGCTGTAGATATGGACAGGTATTGAGTGTGGTTGTTAGAGTGCTGTCGCTAGGAGCTGTAGATATGGACAGGTATTGAGTGTGGTTGTTAGAGTGCTGTCGCTAGGAGCTGTAGATATGGAGAGGTATTGAGTGTGGTTGTTGGAGTGCTGTCGTTAGGAGCTGTAGATATGGACGGGCATTGAGTGTGGTTGTTGGAGTGCTGTCGTTAGGAGCTGTAGATATGGAGAGGTATTGAGTGTGGTTGTTGGAGTGCTGTCGTTAGGAGCTGTAGATATGGACGGGCATTGAGTGTGGTTGTTGGAGTGCTGTCGTTAGGAGCTGTAGATATGGACAGGTATTGAGTGTGGTTGTTGGAGTGCTGTCGTTAGGAGCTGTAGATATGGACAGGTATTGAGTGTGGGTGTTGGAGTGCTGTCGTTAGGAGCTGTAGATATGGACAGGTATTGAGTGTGGTTGTTGGAGTGCTGTCGTTAGGAGCTGTAGATATGGACAGGTATTGAGTGTGGTTGTTGGAGTGCTGTCGCTAGGAGCTGTAGATATGAGGGCTGGACGGGCATTGAGTGTGGTTGTTGGAGTGCTGTCGTTAGGAGCTGTAGATATGGACGGGTATTGAGTGTGGTTGTTGGAGTGCTGTCGCTAGGAGCTGTAGATATGGACGGGTATTGAGTGTGGTTGTTAGAGTGCTGTCGCTAGGAGCTGTAGATAGTGGACGGGCATTGAGTGTGGTTGTTGGAGTGCTGTCGCTAGGAGCTGTAGATATGGACAGGTATTGAGTGTGGTTGTTAGAGTGCTGTCGCTAGGAGCTGTAGATATGGACGGGCATTGAGTGTGGTTGTTGGAGTGCTGTCGCTAGGAGCTGTAGATATGGACAGGTATTGAGTGTGGTTGTTAGAGTGCTGTCGCTAGGAGCTGTAGATATGGACAGGTATTGAGTGTGGTTGTTAGAGTGCTGTCGCTAGGAGCTGTAGATATGGAGAGGTATTGAGTGTGGTTGTTGGAGTGCTGTCGTTAGGAGCTGTAGATATGGACGGGCATTGAGTGTGGTTGTTGGAGTGCTGTCGTTAGGAGCTGTAGATATGGAGAGGTATTGAGTGTGGTTGTTGGAGTGCTGTCGTTAGGAGCTGTAGATATGGACGGGCATTGAGTGTGGTTGTTGGAGTGCTGTCGTTAGGAGCTGTAGATATGGACAGGTATTGAGTGTGGTTGTTGGAGTGCTGTCGTTAGGAGCTGTAGATATGGACAGGTATTGAGTGTGGGTGTTGGAGTGCTGTCGTTAGGAGCTGTAGATATGGACAGGTATTGAGTGTGGTTGTTGGAGTGCTGTCGTTAGGAGCTGTAGATATGGACAGGTATTGAGTGTGGTTGTTGGAGTGCTGTCGCTAGGAGCTGTAGATATGAGGGCTGGACGGGCATTGAGTGTGGTTGTTGGAGTGCTGTCGTTAGGAGCTGTAGATATGGACGGGTATTGAGTGTGGTTGTTGGAGTGCTGTCGCTAGGAGCTGTAGATATGGACGGGTATTGAGTGTGGTTGTTAGAGTGCTGTCGCTAGGAGCTGTAGATATGGACGGGCATTGAGTGTGGTTGTTGGAGTGCTGTCGCTAGGAGCTGTAGATATGGACAGGTATTGAGTGTGGTTGTTAGAGTGCTGTCGCTAGGAGCTGTAGATATGGACGGGCATTGAGTGTGGTTGTTGGAGTGCTGTCGTTAGGAGCTGTAGATATGGACAGGTATTGAGTGTGGTTGTTGGAGTGCTGTCGTTAGGAGCTGTAGATATGGACAGGTATTGAGTGTGGTTGTTGGAGTGCTGTCGCTAGGAGCTGTAGATATGGACAGGTATTGAGTGTGGTTGTTAGAGTGCTGTCGTTAGGAGCTGTAGATATGGACGGGCATTGAGTGTGGTTGTTGGAGTGCTGTCGTTAGGAGCTGTAGATATGGACAGGTATTGAGTGTGGTTGTTAGAGTGCTGTCGTTAGGAGCTGTAGATATGGACAGGTATTGAGTGTGGGTGTTGGAGTGCTGTCGTTAGGAGCTGTAGATATGGACAGGCATTGAGTGTGGGTGTTGGAGTGCTGTCGCTAGGAGCAGTAAATATTGGAGAAGAGCAGGGCTGGACTGAGACCAAATAAAGGCCCGGGCATTTTTGGCAATAGCGGCCCACCATGATACACAGAGGCACACGACAAACCAGAAGATATGTGTAGCAGAATGAACTTCCTTCTGCTGCGTGTGCCTAATTTGCCCTCCTTGGCTTCCTCCCACCTGTTTGCTAGGTAGGTTAATTACAGGTACAAACCCTCTTTGTCTGTTTGCATTTGCAAATACAGCTCCTCTGTTATGTGGAGGAGCAAAGAAGAATGACTGCTCGGAAGGTCAGCAATTTTGCAGCAACTTCTTCCCCCTCCACGAAAAACTAGTCGACCTAAACGCCGGCGCCGACGGTTTTGGGTTCGGCCTGGGCGAACTGCTGTATGGTGGGAGAACTTTGAAAATGAAGTGGTTGTCTCGGAGGAGTGGCATGAGAATTTTAGAATGTCGCGGTCATCGCTCCTGTCACTCTCCGAATTGCTGCGTCCCTACATCAAGGGTAAATGGACTGTCATGCGATCTCCTGTCAGTGTCATAAAAAAAGTTGCCTGCACACTACATTACTATTATTATTATGTAAATAGGAAAGGGAAATTCAGTTTGAACATCCAGGCTACTTGTGACTATAAATATAATTTCATTGATGTTGTTGTTAAATGGCCTGGGAGCGTTCATGACGTGCGCATTTTTGCCAACTCTACGCTGAACAGCCACCTGAAAGATGGAAAAATCCCACCATGTCCCAAGCAAATAGTTGAGGATGAAGAGCCAATACCAGTGTACATAATTGGAGATCCAGCATACCCATTGTTGCCTTACCTCATGAAGGAATATGCGAATGGGGGGGCCAATGTGCAGGAGCAGTACTTTGGGCTGTCGTTATGCCGCGCAAGGATGGTAATTGAGTGCGCCTTTGGCAGGCTAAAGGGCAGATTTGGGACTCTGCAGAGAGCTATGGATATCAACCTGGACGACCTTCCCTTCGTCATACATGCATGTTTTGTCCTGCATAATTATTGTGAGGCTGCCAAGGACACTGTGGATGACACCAGGGTTGCTGAGGCTATTCAATATGACCGGGACAACCAACCTGTTAATGCACCAATTGCAAGAGAGGGAATGTCAGCTGAAGGGAAGAGGGTCAGGAGAGTCCTGACACAGTTTCTTGACCCATAAAGGAATCTCAACAACAGTGTGTTTGAAAACTGATTTAGCTAACATGTTCAAGTACCCTACAGTTTAAATGTATACAATTTAGTACAGGCTAATGTTTGTCTTTATGCATTCTTGTTTCATTCTTGTATTTTTGTTGTTATACCCGACACTCTATTCTAGTTTTTCTGCTCGATACTGGAATATTTTATAGGCCAGGTTTACAGTTAAAAATTGGCCAGTGTTATTACAGTTGTCCCAGCAGCTGCCATTGTGTTGGGTATGAAGAAATTCTACAGAGACATAAATGCTTTCAAACAGTTTAGTTGAAGTTAAACACTTTGCAAAAAATAAAATGCTTTTGCTCTGATTACGGCTTATTAACACTTTGAATGCCAGAAACGTTATATGCCGTTATTACTTGTCATGCGTTGAGTGCCAAAAACGTAATATTACGTTTTTGCCTTTTTTTAATTTACGAAAATAGAAACCCTCACACAGGTTATATATGATTTTTGGAACTCTGTGATAAATAGAACTGAAATAAATTACGATCGGAAACTCATAAAAACTCACGATCTGTACATTTTGTCTGGACATTTTCACATCACAAGGCAGCATTTGATTACTATTGCAGCATTTGTGTCAAATAATGCACGTCATGTCATGTTGTCCTTTCGCGGGTTCGTCTCAGGGCCGAGTGGAGTGAGTGACAGGCCGCGACGCGCATGCAAGAGGCCTTGTCAGAGTGCCGAATATGTCGGTGACATCTCCTTTTCTAGAAAAAAAAACAAGGATTTTGATGAAAACTACCCACTGTTTAGCTTGGGATTTCTCAGGAACGGAGGCATGTAGAAATAAACGGTTTTCACCCACTGAGAGCTCAGAGTCTTACCTTTCAAATGACCCATAGTATGTGTCCATAGCTGTAACACAGAATACGCTGTGGCTCTATAAAAATAGGCAACAGTGGCCTGGATTGCTGGCACTCTGGGCCAAAGCTTGTTAAAAACACCTGGCAACCAAAGTGTTAAGTAACTTACAATTGTGTTACAAAACAATATGCAACAGAATGCAAGAAACCTTTCCCTGAGGCTTCAAACGGTAAGTAAGGCAAAGTAATTGCTGTAAACAAATTGTACAGTTATACAAAAACAGCCTACATAAAGTGCACACATGAACTTGCTTCAAAGTGCTTTGAAATGAACCGACCTCAATGGTATAAACATATTGCCAAGGTCACTTTTTAAACACACATATTTCTGTAAACTCTTATTCTAGCTGCCAAGACATCAGACAACCTTTTATACTTGTCTTTAAGAGTGCAATCTGAAACATTCAACAAGTAATTACACTTTCCTTTTCACATTCAAAAAGTAGCTATAACAGAAACAACTGAAGAGGATAAAACATTTTTTGATTAATCTTTGTTGAAAAGTGCTTGGGTGTATGAGAATTGCCCTGTACCCTCCATAGGTCTGAAGGACAATTCTGCAGTGTTAATAGTGCTGAGTGGCATTACATTGTGTGTGTGTGTGTGTGTGTGTGTACTGCCTGAGGTGTTTTGAGAGTATACCTGATGCATTTGATTTGGCAGATAGGAGTGTTGTGGTGGCATATGGCCTTGCTGGGATAATGTTGTGGGGTACTGTGGCAGTGGAGCCTGTGCTGGTTGTGGTGTAAGTAGGCCTATTGTTTCCCGCAGGAGAGAAAATCCATCAACAATGGTGGATGTAAGCCTATCCAGTGTATTGGAAACTTTAGAAAAGTTGTCAGTGGCTCTTTTTTCTGAGGCCTCAATGACGCTAATGAGTTGTTTTTTGATACGCTGGTCTTCTTCAACCGCATTTTGCAGCTGAGCCTCTGCTGAAAGCCGTTTCTTCAGACGCTGGTGGCGGTGTCCTCTTAGCTGGGCCTTGGATCAGAACAAAATTATTTAGCATAACATGCAGTATACAGTGTGACACACATTAGTTATCTCTTTCATGTTTTCTATTCTATTATATTTCAGTGTTAAATATAATTCAATGCTCAGGTTCTAGGAACTAATTTTACACTGTACATATCTTTTTCCCACAGACCATCAGACTGCTAAACTCACTCCTGAGGGCAAGACCTAAACACCCCCAACACACACACACACACACACACACACAACCAAAGACCAACCACTCTATGCACACTCCCCTGCATAAAAGTTTACAACTATCATCTCCATGATGCTACGTGCACCATGCACTTTTGCCTCATTGCACCTTCTTGTAACTCAGTACTATTGCACTCCAGCAACAGACTGTAGGCCTACATATCTTTAGGACTTTTGAAACACTGACAGTCTAGAATGTATGCTCACAGTGTCTATGTTTGTTGCTTATTATTATGTTCTGTTAGTGATATATGCTTGATATCTTGATATCAATTGTACTTAATGTTCTGGTGAGTAATACAGTTATATATCTTATTTGTATGTCAAAGTTTTAACTTGCAGAGTTTAGGGTTCGCTTTGATTTTGACTTATGATATAGCCTATGTTATGTAGGTTCAAGGGGGTAGACAAAATGTGAAGTTCATAGCTTTAACCAGCACTAGGCCTATACTCATACATGTGTTCATGTTGTGTGAAATCTTAACTGTTATACACAAGATAAAACTTTAGTCATCCCGTTGGCTACAAGCAAATTATCATATAACAATGCGACTCGGTAAGCCCAACGTACAAGGTCGGCTACAAGCTAAATGACAACACACACACACTAACGTTAGCCTAACTCAGATTTCAATGTTTGTTGACTTACGGTAGGCTAATTTCCTTAATTGACCATTCACAATCACAACACAACGAAATTTAACGCTTTCAACACACACACACACACACACACACACACACACACACACCACAACAACAACAACAACAACTCTTATGAGTTCAAGTTGCATACATACGTTTAGGAGATCTCTCCTCTCGTTCACTGTCGGGGCCTCGATGTTACCTGGATCTCCTTCAATGTCTATTTCACCCCCGAAGCTGTCCTCTGATGTTGACGGGGTGGATACTGGCGTGGGATCCAAGTCATGGGTTTCGACTCCGGCGGACAAAGTGGCAGTGGCGGGCGATCCACCCCAAACCTGCTCACATTTCTCAAAATAAAGTCACCCTCCCATGCCCAGACCTACGGCCTGTGTCCACGGCTCCCCTGTATTTCCCCGAACTGCCTTTAACTTTGTAGTGAGAATACCACGAGTTATATCCTCCTTCTGATGGGGAAAGTCGGCGGACGCGCTAGGATAATGCTCTAAAAGAGAGCAAGTATGTCGACGTATTTGCTCTGACAAGATTCCCAGTCTACATTTTCCTGCAGTTTAGCTGCTTTGTAATCCAAAGTGACATTTAGTAGCAACTCAGTCTCTTGGTCAGTCCAAATGAACGAGCCGGGTGCCATTGTAGTACATCAACAACTTCTTCTTATCGCTGCTATCCGAAAGAGTGAGTAAACTTCCGTTTCCGGTGGTTTGGGCAACTTTTCAGGATTCTGATTGGTTAATGTGAGCTTGAATTTATCGTTAGACTGCCACTAATAGGTTTGGCGTGGTCATGACAGCATAAATACACGGGTTCGTGTAAATACATATTAAAAAAAACACGGTAATGTGTAAATGCAGTTATATTTGCAAACGTAGATGGTCAGATATCCGTTTAGGAAAATACCCTGCTTCGTGTAAACTAAGCCTCAGTTCTATGTAGGGCGGGACTTAGTCGTTGTCTCCAGTTTATATATAACCTCCTTGGTGATGACGGTGCAGTTGAGAATGGCAGCAGGTTGCCTAGCTCAGTTGCAGTAAGAAACCTGTTTACAACTTCTGCTTGGCTTGCTGTTCAACGTTACAGTAAAAGAGAATTCCATTGTGTACAGCTACAAGAGTGCTTCAGGTAGGCTACCTTGCTCAATGGTTATAGTAGCATCACCCTGTTTGTTTGCTGCCTGACGGCTTCATTTCTTTGTTTTAGCAGGGGAAATTAGCAAACTAGTCATTTGCCCAGCTGCTAACTGGTTGCATGCATTGCTAGCATCGTTCCAGAGGTAGGTTTAAATGTTTGAACCGCTTTACGTAGTTCATTGTGCTTTACGTTGCGCTACTAATGGCAACTTGGATTCTGTTTACAGATTAGCCAACGCTGGCCTTCATGTGCAGTCCTCGCGCCTCCCGAGTTTGCCGTTTTGTCTCCCGTGTCGTCTTTGCTTTATGTTTGATGTTTTCGTTGGAAGTGTGGAACTTGGTGGCAGCAAGTCCTAGCTGCCCTATCTGTTTGTCTAAATGTTTTTGTTTGTGTGTATTTGAGTTGTTTTGATGTTTGGGCAATGTGGTGTTGCCTTGTGTTTGAAAGCTTTTGTTTTATTTTATTGTGACTGTATGACTGGTAATCCTCATCAGTAGCCTACTTGGGTTAGGTGTGTGTGTGTGTGTGTGCGCGCGCGATTGAGTGTTCGAAGTGTGCATTGCTAATGCCCTCTGCGTCAACCGCGCCCCGGTGTGGCGCGGTTGACGGATCGTTCAATCGACGTTTCCAAAACGACATTTCGTTCAAACTTAAGATATTTCGTAGAAGACCTGTAGACCTTTCGTAGAAGACCTGTAGACGTTTCGGTCAACCCATGCAGACGTTTCGTGCAACTGAGCAGACATTTTGGCCAGGCTGCCTATTTTTTTTCTTAGTATTATTATTCTACCTTCCCTTTCCACTTGTGATAAAGAGATTGCATTGACATGCTGTTGTTTGAAATTCGCATTTCTTTCATGTTCACTTGGCATACGTTATCGTCACCAACGCTGGGCTGAGAAACAAACTTTTATGTCGGGTATACTGTATGTAAAATGATGCATGCATGCATGCATGGTCATTTTCTCCATGAAACGTACATGAAAAAAAAGCTATTAATGTCAACACAATTCATGGAAGTAATGAGGGTTTTGCGAGGGTCGCGCAACACCGTTGTCTTTTTTAAAAATGTTGCGCGAATAATTACAAGCAATATCGATGGTTAGTATTAAAAAAAACATGAGAGGTAGTTCAGTTCTGATTCATCCAAATACACCCGATGGCATGCTTGTGGGTGATGCAAACTGATAGAACTCCGGAGCTCTGTTTTATCTGTGGCTCTTATTTGACAAATAAATCCATTGAATATTGGAAATGGACTATTATTCAAAATGAACATGCAGGACGCATGCATGCATAGGCTATAGTTTTCTTGATCACTTACCATTTTACAGTCTTTATTTATTTATTTATTTATTTATTTATTTTTTGCTCAAGCACGGAGCGTTTACACTATGTCATAGGCGACTTGAGATAAATAGCCTAAAGCAGGTGTGCCCTACCAGTCGATGGCCAGCACAGTCCAGGTAGATCGCGAGAGTTTCCAAGAAAAAAAGAAGCTCTGATAATCCAGTTTCATTTTTTTTCTTCTTGGTTTTGGCCTTAACATATGCGATTGACATAAAGATCTAACAACTGCTGCAAACCACTGCGGAGTGACGTGAGACGGTAGCCTAGGTCAGTGGTTCTCAAACTTTGGTTCCCCACTTTGGAAGACAGATCATTTTCACGCCCCACCTTAATCTCAAGGAGATGAGATATTTCTCCGAGATTAATGGACAGGCCTATAGATGGACATATAGCCGCATTAATGTTAGAATTTTTTATGTAAAGTCAAAGCTAAATTTCTCTCGAAGCGCTCATCACCGCAACTTGCGAATAAGACTGTTGGAAGGCTCGATTTGCGCAGAATATCTCCGTGCGGAATAGCTACTTCGCGAGAATCTGAAAGCAACTTTTGATATGAAGAAAGATTATGTGGTGGTTGACATGCAATGCTGATAAATACATGCTTGTAAAAATTATCTGATGTGATTTCAAGACCGGATAACTCATAGAGAGTAATACATTGACGGCAGTGAAATTGTCAGGTTCTCCTGTTTATTTTGATATCCAATATGCCCTATTTAACTGAGGAGATCATGAAATATTTCTCCGAGATGAATGGACAGGCCTATCGATGGACATACAGCCGCATTAATGTTCTCTCGAATCGCTCATCACCGCAACTAAGGAATAACACCGTTGGAAGGCTCAATTTGCGCACAATACCTCCGTGAGGAATACTTTGCGAATAATCTGACAGGTTTATTTATTCTTTCCTTATGAAGAACTTAAAATCATGAGTCATGACCACTAATAAAACACTAAAATAATTTCTGCATGTGTCCAGGCTGCACGTCGCGTGCCCACCTGTCATGTGTGGGGATCCCCAAAGTTTGAGAAACGCTGGCCTAGGTCAAGTTATCGTCAATTTTGAGCTGTCAGTTGCTTCATAATATGACATTTTATAAAGAACTGACTGACGGACCAGTTTAATTAGAGTAACATTACAACAAAAATGGATAGCCTTTATGTGAAGTCGGTATAATTTCATTATTTTTGAAGCTGTATTTTTAACTGTAGCCCGAGCAATTCTTTTATTTGTACACTATTACACTATTATTGATTATTTTTGAAAGTTTTTCGTTTGTCCCTGCCTTCCTGTTGGCCTATATTCATGGAAACTGACCGGTAGAGCTGATTTACATTTTTAAATAACGAATAATAATACTAACAATATAAAATAGGCAGCCTGAACTAAACGTCTGCTCAGTTACACGAAACGTCTGCATGGGTTGAACTAAACGTCTTTGGGTCATTCCACGCCAACTCACCCAATTTTCAGAAATTTTCCCAGTTCATGTCATGGATTTCATTGAAAAAAATCACATTTATACTCCTCTCTGAGAAATGTAACCTTGCCAAATATCAAAGCTCTACCCCAAACCATTTTCCTTCAATAAATTCTTGAAATATACCTTTTAAAGGCAAATGAGCCTATATGCATCTCTCTATATTAGGCCTCACCAATTAAAGGGATTTCAATGGATAAGCCTGTAATTTTCACCATGCCTAGATATGATCCCAACAATGATTTCTAGTTGAAATTTAGCCTGTTTTATGCAAAACATGGACTGTTATAGAATAACATAAATGCTTGTCCTCGAGCATCAAATCTTTACATTTCAAAATTCCACATCTCTTTCGGTTTTCAATATTTTGTTGCGAAACTTTCTGAAATTGTAGTTTTACCTTGGTTCTTCAAGTACTGAAAGTAAAAAATGTTTGCAAGCAACGATGAGCAGGTGCCAGAGGCTCAAACATGGCCTCCAAGCTGAAAAGGGTGTTTTTTGGCTACTTTGGGACCACTGGAGACCAAAAGGGATTTGTTAGAATGTTTCCATTTTTTTTTCTCAGAAAGACCACCTTTATATCAGCCACATATGAAAATTTCAGAGATGTGTTAGTGTCCAATATTTTGTCAATCATTGTAGTACCAATTTTGGCCACAATCCTACACACAGCTCATTTAAGTCGATAATGCTTTATTTGCATTGCTTAAACATACAATTTTAGAAAACGTCCAATACAAAAAATGTTTACCTTAATGTAAGTGAGCAATTGGGAAAGTTTCATTGTGATATGTCTTAATTTAAAATCCTACCCCATTCACCTGTAGTGCGTCATCTGACACATTTTCAAAAAAATGTGGAAAAAATTGGACACTAACACATCTCTGAAATTTTCATATGTGCCTGATATAAAGGTGGTCTTTCTGAGAAAAAAAATGGAAGCATTCTAACAAATCCCTTTTGGTCTCCAGTGGTCCCAAAGTAGCCAAAAAACACCCTTTTCAGCTTGGAGGCCATGTTTGAGCTTCTGGCACTTGCTCATCGTTGCTTGCAAACATTTTTTACTTTCAGTACTTGAAGAACCAAGGTAAAACTACAATTTCGGAAAGTTTTGCTACAAAATATTGAAAACCGAAAGAGATGTGGAATTTTGAAATGTAAAGAGTTGATGCTCGAGGACAAGCATTTACGTTATTCTATAACAGTCCATGTTTTGCATAAAACAGGCTAAATTTCAACTAGAAATCATTGTTGGGATCATATCTAGGCATGGTGAAAATTACAGGCTTATCCATTGAAATTCCTTTAATTGGTGAAGCTTAATATAGAGAGATGCAAATAGGCTCATTTGCCTTTAAAAGGTATATTTCAAGAATTTATTGAAGGAAAACGGTTTGGGGTAGAGCTTTGATATTTGGCAAGGTTACATTTCTCAGAGAGGAGCATAAATGTGATTTTTTCAATGAAATCCATGACATGAACTGGGAGGCCTTAGGTGAGTTGGCGTGGAATGACCCCTTTGGTAGTGAATGGAACGTCCTCTAGGAAATGTCCATAGGTCTTCTACGAAATGTCTTAAGTTTGAACGAAATGTCGTTTTGGAAACGTCGATTGAACGAATCGTCCATTCCCCTGTGGCGCAGGCTGACCCTCTGGTGGTGGGAACCCCTTCACATACCCTTACTGTGTGCACCTGGTGTCTTTCGGCTTGTAGTGTTTCTTCACGCGTGGTGTTTAGCTTTGGTCCCCCTCTCCCCTTTGGTGGCAGCCCTGGTAAGCCCCCGCCCTGTCCTGGTTTCCGTTCCCCCGGCTGTATCATAAGCCTTTGGGCTATCCAGCACTGTGTGCGTACATCTACTGTAATTAATGGAGCATTGCCTCCTATAACACATCTCTAGTGAGCGTGAGTGATTGTGTGTGTTTATGTCTTTTGTAAATAAATTATTATTATTTTGCTGGAACACGTGACTCCTGTCTTATAATGGAAACGAACTTGTGTGACCTGATGTAACTCAAAGGGTTAATTCCTAGGGTACTACCCGCCCTAGGTGGCGTAGTCGACAACCATACAAAATTTATAACCAAAGAGTCCACTTTGCCACATATGCAAACTTTGTGTTGTGTCAAACACATAAAGCACAGCAGCCTGTGCCACAAGTCTTACTGAACAAAGTCCTTTAATAATATCCCGTGTTCAGCATTTGCACACAAGTCTTACTGAACAAGGTCCTTTAATATTGTCCCGTGTTCAGCATTTGCACACAAGTCCTACTGAATAAAGTCCTTTAATAATGTCCCGTGTTCAGCATTTGCACACAAGTCCTACTGAATAAAGTCCTTTAATAATGTCCCGTGTTCAGCATTTGCACACAAGTCCTACTGAATAAAGTCCTTCAATAATGTCCCGTGTTCAGCATTTGCACACAAGTCTTACTGAACAAAGTCCTTTAATAATGTCCGGTGTTCAGCATTTGCACACAAGTCTTACTGAACAAAGTCCTTTAATAATGTCCCGTGTTCAGCATTTGCACACAAGTCTTACTGAACAAAGTCCTTTAATAATGTCCCGTGTTCAGCATTTGCACACAAGTCTTACTGAACAAAGTCCTTTAATAATGTCCCGTGTTCAGCATTTGCACACAAGTCCTACTGAACAAAGTCCTTTAATAATGTCCCGTGTTCAGCATTTGCACACAAGTCCTACTGAACAAAGTCCTTTAATAATGTCCCGTGTTCAGCATTTGCACACAAGTCCTACTGAACAAAGTCCTTTAATAATGTCCCGTGTTCAGCATTTGCACACAAGTCTTACTGAACAAAGTCCTTTAATAATGTCCCGTGTTAATAATGTCCCGTGTTCAGCATTTGCACACAAGTCTTACTGAATAAAGTCCTTTAATAATGTCCCGTGTTCAGTAATAATAATGTCCCGTGTTCAGCATTTGCACACAAGTCTTACTGAATAAAGTCCTTTAATAATGTCCCGTGTTCAGCATTAATGTCCCGTTACGTTTGTACGTTTGAGTGTGTGTGTGTGTGTGTGTGTGTGTGTGTGTGTGTGTGTGTGTGTGTGTGTGTGTGTGTGAGGTATGGCTGTTCCCCACCTAACCCTTTGCAAACAGGGGGGGTCCACACACATATATTGGTGACCGTTTAGGAAGACATTTAGTTTTACACTAGTTTCAGTAACCAAAAAAGTAAGCAATAATTCCAAAGACATTTCAAGAGCTTTTATGCATGAATTTATATGTTTATTGCACAACTAGTAGTAACTACACCCAATACAATTTCATTCTCTTAATTCCATATTCCACAAAGACGACATTTACTTGCACTTATGTATCCCAAGTATGAGGCTTGTTCCGATTTCAATCATATTTGCAATTAAGTCTTTATATGAATGAAACATCATGTAAACAGTGATATTATAATTCTCTGCAATCATATTTGGGATAAAGTCTTTATATGAATGCAGAGAATTAGAATATGCCTGTTTACATGATGTTTCAATCATATTTGCAATAAACTCTTTATATGAATGCAGAGTATTAGAATATGCCTGTTTACATGATAGAAAACTATAATTCCAGATACTGACAATAGAATTCTTTGCAGTTTCAATATGCTTCCTCAGTCCTCTGTATTCCATGCTTGTGCCCTGGAAATGGATATTTCATTTGTATGATTGCTGCCAGAAGTAACGAGGATGGGGAGAGAGAGAAGGACAGAGGAAGGAGGATGGGGAGAGAGAGAAGGACAGAGGAAGGAGGACGGGGGAGAGAGAGAAGGACAGAGGAAGGAGGATGGGGAGAGAGAGAAGGACAGAGGAAGGAGGATGGGGAGAGAGAGAAGGACAGAGGAAGGAGGATGGGGGAGAGGGAGAGAAGGACAGAGGAAGGTAGGAAGGATAGGAAGGAAGATAGCCTTTATTTTGGACATCTCATACTAGTGATGCATTAATGAGTCAGACATCTCAGTGCTAGGAAGAAGGGGAAGGGATGGGATTGGGCTCTAAGTGCATGTAAATATGGCGGATGTTGCCCTAAGGGATGGGCGAAGGGGGAGGGCTAGGGGAATGGGCGAAGGCGAAGGGCTAGGGGAAAGGGCGAAGGGGGAGGGCTAGGGGAAAGGGCGAAGGGGCCAGATTAGAAATGGGAGTGGGCGGCATGAAGTGCATGTAAATATAGCGGATGTAACACACATAAATCTGAATCACTCTAAAATGAATCCCTTATTTACCCCCATCTCCATGGAGAGATATTTCCGTCATAGTAATTACAGTAAAACATCTGGGTCACTTGTTTGCATGGACCAGCATTCTAGTCTACCACCTCAAAATGGCAACCAACACATCTTCTGAGTGCAGTTAGATGGCCAACCAACACATCTTCTGAGTGCAGTTAGATGGCCAACATACTTTCTGTTCAAGCTGATTGAGAGTTTACATGATTGGAATAGGAACAGAACTACTTCTTTCTCCCTAAGGGAAGCGACATACATTCTATATGAACACTACGCTATATATAATGTGTAAGGACAGCTACATACATTCTATATATAATGTGTTTTTGCATAGGCTGATGGATGGAAATAAAGTGCAGACTATACATGTACATAACTTGTTTTGCATTGGCTGATGTAAAAATGCCTAACGGGCGATTCACACACAAACCTGTGCGTGAGCGGTGCGGGCGCGGTTTTGGGGCGATTTCATTTAGAATACATGTTAACAGGTTAGGTCATTCAGACTGCACGCGTGTTCTGCGCGGCTCCTGTCCGGTTTCTGAGCGGTGAACCGCGCAGCTCCCGCGCTGCTTTTTTGAAATAGAAACAAGTTCTATTTTTCCAAGCGTTTTCAGCGCGGTAAGCGGGACTTGCGCGGTGTCCATAGATTTTGAATGCAGAGCTCGGGCAGCCGCTTCGCGCAGAACACCGCAGAGACAATTTCTTGTGTGAATGCCCAAGTCCACAGGCACCGCGAACGCGCAGTTTGTGTGTGATTCGGGCCTTAGACTAGTAACTATGTGCACGTGACTAATAGATTGGGGCCTTAGACTAGTAACTATGTGCACGTGACTAATAGATTCGGGCCTTAGACTAGTAACTATGTGCACGTGACTAATAGATTCGGGCCTTAGACTAGTAACTATGTGCACGTGACTAATAGATTGGGGCCTTAGACTAGTAACTATGTGCACGTGACTAATAGATTCGGGCCTAAGATGAGGCAGAGCAAAACATTGAAGCAAGAACAAGCAGTATTTTATGAGAAGCTGACATTGTTCAAAAAGAGACAGAAATAAGCTGTGATATTGGCACAGTGAAGAAGTGCAGTTGGTCCTCTCGGGTAGAAAGGTGTGTGTGTGTGCGTGCCTGTGTGTGCCTGTGTGTGTGTGTGTGTGTGTGTGTGTGTGTAATGTATATGTTCACATGCGTTTGTAAACATAGATGAGTCGGTTGCACTTTGGGCAGTGATGATGGACGTCCTTCACTGAGTCCACACAGAACGGAATCAGACAACATGGCCAACACCTGCAACACAATACAGACACATTAGACATGTGTGTGTGTGTGTGCGTGTGTGTGTGTTACTGACCCTATAATACACAGTCCTCCAGCGATAAGGCAGGTTAATAGGCCGTTGTCATGTAGGGTGTGTGTGTGTGTGTGTGTGTGTGTGTTACTAACCGTATGATACACAGTCCTCCAGCGATAAGCCAGGTTAATAGGCCGTTGTCATGTAGGGTGTGTGTGTGTGTGTGTGTGTGTGTGTGTGTGTGTGTGTGTGTGTGTGTTACTAACCCTATGATACACAGTCCTCCAGCGATAAGCCAGGTTAATAGGCCGTTGTCATGTAGGGTGTGTGTGTGTGTGTGTGTGTGTGTGTGTGTGTGTGTTACTAACCCTATGATACACAGTCCTCCAGCGATAAGCCAGGTTAATAGGCCGTTGTCATGTAGGGGGTGTGTGTGTGTGTGTGTGTGTGTGTGTGTGTGTGTGTGTGTGTGTGTGTGTGTTACTAACCGTATGATGCACAGTCCTCCAGCGATAAGCCAGGTTAATAGGCCGTTGTCATGTAGGGTGTGTGTGTGTGTGTGTGTGTGTGTGTTACTAACCCTATGATACACAGTCCTCCAGCGATAAGCCAGGTTAATAGGCCGTTGTCATGTAGGGTGTGTGTGTGTGTGTGTGTGTGTGTGTGTGTGTGTGTGTTACTAACCCTATGATACACAGTCCTCCAGCGATAAGCCAGGTTAATAGGCCGTTGTCATGTAGGGTGTGTGTGTGTGTGTGTGTGTGTGTGTGTGTTACTAACCCTATGATACACAGTCCTCCAGCGATAAGCCAGGTTAATAGGCCGTTGTCATGTAGGGTGTGTGTGTGTGTGTGTGTGTGTGTGTGTGTGTGTGTGTGTGTGTGTGTTACTAACCCTATGATACACAGTCCTCCAGCGATAAGCCAGGTTAATAGGCCGTTGTCATGTAGGGTGTGTGTGTGTGTGTGTGTGTGTGTGTGTGTGTGTGTGTGTGTTACTAACCCTATGATACACAGTCCTCCAGCGATAAGCCAGGTTAATAGGCCGTTGTCATGTAGGGTGGGTGTGTGTGTGTGTGTGTGTGTGTGTTACTAACCGTATGATACACAGTCCTCCAGCGATAAGCCAGGTTAATAGGCCGTTGTCATGTAGGGTGTGTGTGTGTGTGTGTGTGTGTGTGTGTGTGTGTGTGTGTTACTAACCCTATAATACACAGTCCTCCAGCGATAAGCCAGGTTAATAGGCCGTTGTCATGTAGGGTGTGTGTGTGTGTGTGTGTGTGTGTGTGTTACTAACCCTATGATACACAGTCCTCCAGCGATAAGCCAGGTTAATAGGCCGTTGTCATGTAGGGGGTGTGTGTGTGTGTGTGTGTGTGTGTGTGTGTTACTAACCCTATGATACACAGTCCTCCAGCGATAAGCCAGGTTAATAGGCCGTTGTCATGTAGGGTGTGTGTGTGTGTGTGTGTGTGTGTGTGTGTGTGTGTGTTACAAACCCTATGATACACAGTCCTCCAGCGATAAGCCAGGTTAATAGGCCGTTGTCATGTAGGGTGTGTGTGTGTGTGTGTGTGTGTGTGTGTTACTAACCCTATGATACACAGTCCTCCAGCGATAAGCCAGGTTAATAGGCCGTTGTCATGTAGGGTGTGTGTGTGTGTGTGTGTGTGTGTGTTACTAACCCTATGATACACAGTCC
>JAODXP020006945.1:0-17500 GCA_027497455.2 Sardinella longiceps | reverse complement strand
CTGGGACGTAGCATCTCTCTGTAATATCACTCACACAAGAGATTTCACTGCGCTTCGCACCCTGAAATCCTTGTTTTAAATGGCTTTGGATAGGAGCTCTCACTCTTTCCCTGGCTAGAAGTGCCTTTTACCTGGTTTACAAGAGAAATTTCATGGCGCGGAATTTCACCTCTACATTTTCACATAATTTTCAACCATATTCATAGTTTAAAACTTGCTTTTTGTCTCTACAATCACAGTTCAAAACCCCTTTTCTTGAGCTCTACACTCTAGCCGCCAGAGTGGGAGAGTGCCCTGTGACATCATCTCTCCAAAGTTCCGCCATTCATTTCAATGGGCCAGAATTCGCCGGAAAAACACGGATTATGGGCGAACGATACGCGATAGCGGAAATCCTTATACAAGCAACCTATTCCAGATCGGGCCCGACGTTTCGCCATTGGAATCTGCATCTCTATCTCGAACGCTCCGGGAGGAGTAGGGGGCCAAAAAATGCGCTATAAAAAGAAGTAAACTTAACAATTTCAGCAAGCCCACTAAAAATGACGTTAGCTAGCTCGCTAGCGTTAGCTCACTAACAACTTGTAGTAAAATGCAGCTTGCCCCTCTCCCCTGCCCTTGCCAAAGTAGGCTATTTGTTTCTTTTAGTTTTACAAATCAAGGATGAACACTCTGTACAATTTTGAAATCTTCTGTAACGATCCAATATCTAAACCATTTGCTATTTTTCTATTTTTGACATGATATTGCCACCAGGGCAGTTCCAAGCTAAGAACTATTTTGGGGGTTGCCTACTACACTCAGCCTGCAGCTTAGTGCATACTGCTGAACCACACACAGTGATGATATCCTGCAAACAACATCACTCAAACACACAAACATCTAACACACCCACACACACACCACAGCAGACATTTAGCATTCTTCCTCTATTCATCTTTCACACTCACACACACACACACACAAACACCTACCACACGCACACAGACACACACACACACACACACAGTTTTATTTACTTAGTTTAACTTGAATTTGTTATTCTGAATAAATTGAGCAGTGGCACCTTCCTGCAGGTAGATCTGGATAGATTTCAGTGTAAATGAAACGGAAACTCTAACTCTTCGTCCACTCTCACCACAAACACATTCACATTCACACCCCCCCCCTTTCCTGTTGTTCTCTGTCTGATATTATTCTCTATCACTGTGTGTGTGTGTGTGTGTGTGTGTGTGTCTGTGTGTGTGTGTGTGTGTCTGTGTGTGTGTACAGGGCCAGATTATAGGTCTTAACAGCGTGGGCCCAGAGTCCGTCCATACCTCTGTTATTACTGGATTATTAATGTAAATTAAACTGGATTATATATTTATATTTTTATTTATTATATATTTATATTTATTGCTTTAAAATGTAAATTAAACTGGATTATATATTTATATTTATTGCTTTAAAATGCTTGTCGCTGTCCAAGTAGTAGCAAAGCTTGTTTCTGCATTTGTTAATGTGGACTGTGGACAGAGCAAAAGTAAACATAGTTTACAGCAATATGTGAGGTTTGAGCAAAGTCCAAAACGGCTAGTTTATAGTTAGCATATAGCAATATGTTAGGTTTGAGCAAAGTCCAAAACGGCTAGTTTATAGTTAGCATATAGCTATGTTGTCATGGTATTTTGTGGACCCGACACTCTGCCAAACTGCAAGCAGGATTGCCGCGAAACAAATGCTTGAGTCTGACGAGAGAGCCATCGGTCACCCCGTAATGAACCATTTAATCACCGAAGTGACTTCAAGGCTGTTAAATTAACAGTAAAATGTTGCCTGGTGTCCCTTTAAGACAAAAAGTTAATCCTGTGACGTAATGTGATACTTGCAGACTGGAAAACTTCACGTTTGCGGGCATCGGCCACCATGTTGCTCCTTTGGAAGATCTTTGATAAAACTATTACGTGGTGGTTAATTGTCACCGCCTTTGTTAGCCGTTTATGATGTTTGTGTAAATGCGATTGTTTTTTTACTCGGGGGAGGAGAATATAACCGGTTTGTTGAAGACCCGGGTATGTGTAAACTACGCATCAGCCTAGGAGATATAGTTAGGTTCACAGTGGAATAAATAAGACTTGTAACAACAGTGAGTGTTTAATGGTAAGTTAGGTTCACAGTGAGGTGCAGATACATAAGTGTAAACTACGCATCAGACGGGGCTGAATCACACCGGGTTAGGCCACATTATCATTATCATCAACATTCAGGTAGACTGACTAACTACGATCATCGATAACAACTGATGGACGTTAAAGTTGTCATGTTCGGAGGATATTAAACAGTGAGCTTCTCGATCATCGATAACAACTGATGGACGTTAAAGTTGTCATGTTCGGAGGATATTAAACAGTGAGCTTCTCGATCATCGATAACAACTGATGGACGTTAAAGTTGTCATGTTCGGAGGATATTAAACAGTGAGCTTCTCGATCATCGATAACAACTGATGGACGTTAAAGTTGTCATGTTCGGAGGATATTAAACAGTGAGCTTCTCGATCATCGATAACAACTGATGGACGTTAAAGTTGTCATGTTCAGAGGATATTAAACAGTGAGCTTCTCTCCCCTAGCAGTCAGGCTGCTGAACAACGGAACATGATGCAAGTGGAATACACTCTTCTTTATTTGCACTATTTCTGTATCTGCACTATTTCTGTATCTGCACTATTTATCTGCACTATTTCTGTATCTGCACTATTTCTGTATCTGCACTATTTATTTATCTGCACTATTTCTGTATCTGCACTATTTATTTATCTGCACTATTTATCTGCACTATTTCTGTATCTGCACTATTTATTTATCTGCACTATTTCTGTATCTGCACTATTTATTTATCAGCACTATTTCTGTATCTGCACTATTTCTTTATCTGCACTATTTCTGTATCTGCACTATTTCTGTATCTGCACTATTTATCTGCACTATTTCTGTATCTGCACTATTTCTGTATCTGCACTATTTATTTATCTGCACTATTTCTGTATCTGCACTATTTATCTGCACTATTTCTGTATCTGCACTATTTATCTGCACTATTTCTGTATCTGCACTATTTATTTATCTGCACTATTTATCTGCACTATTTCTGTATCTGCACTATTTATTTATCTGCTGCTCATTTTTTATTTCTATATTCTACCTCCACCTCACTGTGAAGCTAACTTACCATTAAACACTCACTGTTGTTACAAGTCTTATTTATCCCACTGTGAACCTAACTTACCATTAAACACTCACTGTTGTTACAAGTCTTATTTATCCCACTGTGAACCTAACTTACCATTAAACACTCACTGTTGTTACAAGTCTTATTTATTCCACTGTGAAGCTAACTTACCATTAAACACTCACTGTTGTTACAAGTCTTATTTATTCCACTGTGAAGCTAACTTACCATAAAACAGTCTTACTTATTTATCCCACTGTTAACTTAACATTTTGTAGCCACTGATGCATTAGTCAATGGGCAATGAAAATGTATGTAGGTCAATGTGATAATAATAATAATACATTTTATTTGTAAAGCACTTTATATTAAAAGCAATCTCAAAGTGCTACAGTGTTCAGAAAAAAAAAGAAGAAATGAAAGCAAAATTCTAAAAAGAGTCAATTTAATCAATTGAGAAAAAACTTTTCTAAACAGATGGGTTTTCAGGTGTCTTTTAAAAGTATCCACAGACTGGGGTGCCCTAAGGTGGTCAGGGAGGGCGTTCCACAGCCTAGGGGCAGCAGAGGAAAAGGATGGGTGAGGAGTTCTTGGAGATACAGTAGGTGGGGGCTTGACCATGGATGCACTGATGGGTGAGAAGTGAGACCTTGTATTCTATTCTGAGGGAAACAGGGAGCCAGTGAAGAGATTTCAGGATGGGGGTGATATGCTCATGTTTGCACACCCTCATCAGGATCCTGGCAGCGCTGTTCTAGATGTGCTGTAGTCTCTGGATGCTTTTGCCAGGAATCCCGATGAGGAGTGCATTACAGTA
This sequence comes from Sardinella longiceps, assembly GCA_027497455.2. Lineage (NCBI taxonomy): Eukaryota > Metazoa > Chordata > Actinopteri > Clupeiformes > Clupeidae > Sardinella > Sardinella longiceps. Next base: position 13,470 of record JAODXP020006945.1, on the reverse strand, counting down.
GTCCAGCCTGGAGGAGATAAAGGCATGGATGAGTTTTTCTGCATCTGGCAAGCTGAGGGTTGGGCGGAGTTTCGCAATGTTCCTGAGATGGAAGAAGGAGGTCTTACAGAGGTGGTTGATGTGGGTGTCAAAGGAGAGCTGGGGGTCCATTTTGACACCTAAATTTTTGACTGAGGTAGAGAGGGGAGTGGTTTGGCCAGAGAAAGTGATGCTGGTGATGGGGGAAGAGCGGAGCTGATGGGGAGTGCCAACCAGGATGGCTTCAGTTTTGGTGCTATTTAGTTGAAGGAAGTTGACCTTCATCCACGCCTCAATCTCCTCCAGGCAGGTGGTCAGTGCTGAAGCTGGCAGGGGAACAGAGGAAGTGGGGGTGGTCCTGAGGTACAGCTGTGTGTCATCAGCATAACAGTGGTAGGAAATTCCATGTCTGCTGATGACATCACCAAGGGGAAGCATGTAGATAGAGAAGAGGGTGGGGCCCAGCACAGAGCCCTGTGGGACACCGCAGGTGACGCTGTGGGCAACATGCTCCGTACGGCCAGTGAGGTAGGAGCTGAACCAGTTTAGAGCAGTTTCAGACAGTCCAGTGGTGAATCGCTTATACATGAACACAAAGACGATCCAAAATTCCTCTTCAACACTATATCAAATTTGACAAAAAGTAAGACTGAAGTAACTCAGTCCATTCCAAGTCACCTCAGCAGTGACGACTTCCTGAATTTTTTCAATGAAAAAATTGAAACCATACGACTTAAAATTAGCAACATGCCTACAGCCCCTCTACTAACTACTGATAGCTGTAGCCAACCCGTAGCATACCTTGACTCCTTTATGCCCACTGATATATTAGAAATTTCTTCTCTCATTACTAAAGCGAAGGCATCAACATGCCTACTTGATCCTATTCCTACTCACCTCCTCAAGGCAGCCTTTACACCGCTAGCTGAGACATTACTTGAAATTATCAATAGCTCACTCCTAGCGGGAAATGTACCAACAACTTTCAAGACATCAGTCATTAAACCATTGATTAAAAAACAAACCTTGACCCTGATGTTCTGGCTAATTACAGACCTATATCCAACCTTCCTTTTATATCCAAAATTCTAGAAAAAATTGTGTTCAAACAAATTTGTCGCTTCCTAGACGAAAACAAAATCCAGGAAGTCTTCCAATCAGGATTTAAAGCTAATCACAGCACTGAAACAGCCTTAGTTAAAGTCTTCAACGACCTCCTTCTTTCCATGGACAATGGCAATATATCCATTTTAATTTTACTTGATCTTAGTGCAGCTTTTGACACCATTGACCACGATATCCTACTACACAGACTCGAACATACGATAGGCATTAGAAATTCAGCATTAGCTTGGTTCAAATCCTACCTCACTGATTGATACCAATTTGTACATGCCCACAACGTCTCATCTTATCATGCTAAAGTTAAATATGGCGTTCCGAAAGGCTCAGTACTGGGCCCCCTACTATTCTCTCTCTATATGCTACCTCTGGGTGAAATCATTAGGAAACATGGCATTGCATTTCACTCATACGCAGATGATACACAGCTTTATCTCTCTGTGAAGCCTAGCGACTGCACTCCGGCAACCAAACTCAATGCCTGTCTTGAAGACATTAAAGTTTGGATGTCAAAAAATTTCTTATGCTTGAACTCAGATAAAACTGAAGTTATGATGATTGCCTCTAAACAACTGAAGGACACCTCGCTTCACCATCATAGCTCACTTAGCAGTCCTACACTCTCATTTAGCTCACAAGTGAAAAATCTGGGGGTAATTATTGATCAAGACCTCTCCCTGAATGGCCATGTAAAGCACATTTCTAAAACATCATTTTTTCACCTTAGAAACATTGCTAAGGTTAGGAAGTTCCTGTCCTTTGAGGATGCTGAAAAACTTATACATGCATTTGTTACCTCCAGACTCGACTACTGCAATGCTCTGTTCTCAGGGTGCAGTAACACCTGCATTAAAAGTCTACAGCTAATCCAAAATGCAGCAGCTAGAACACTCACTAGAACTAAGAAATATGAACATATTTCTCCCATTCGAGCATCTCTACACTGGCTTCCTGTCAAAAGTCGAATTGACTTCAAAATCCTTCTCATGACGTATAAGGCACTTAATGGCTTAGCTCCTGCATATATTACAGATTTACTTGTTCCATACCATCCAGCAAGACCTCTGAGATCTCAAAATGCTGGCCTCCTTGAAAAAGTGACCATATCTAAAACTACAATTGGGGGAAGAGCTTTTGCCTATCGAGCACCTCTTCTATGGAATTCTATTCCTCCCTACATTCGCGAAGCGGACACTCTCAATACCTTTAAGTCTAGACTTAAAACCTTCCTTTTGACATTTCCTATAATTAGGAGTGGGCCATGGCATATCAGCACTCCTCTTGGGCTTTACTGGGAGGGCTACCTCTGCTGTTTTTCCAAGGCGGCCACTGACCACCCCTTTCTGGGTTGGTGAGATGCCATGTACCATACCTTAGTTATGCTGCGATAGCCTAGTGCTGCCACCTTCTGCACACTTGCCATCCTGTACAACCCTCTTTCTCCTCTCTCTCTCTCTCCCTCTCCTCACTCTAGCTAGATTATATGACACATATCATGAAGTGATATCCTCCTAGATTGGCCTAATCCTCTTGTTCTGTTTCTTTTTGTTTCTCTTGCCTCCTCTGCCCCGACGCACTGGCTGAGTGATGAACCTCCCGTACCTCCCTGCCACCAACCCTACCCCACTACGGATGCTGACCAACCTCCCTGGAGCCACACACCAGGACCATCCTCCCCTTTTCTCTGAGGCCCGTGATGGAATTGGCCTGATGGCCCCCTGATGACCACTACTTAGATGGCGACCAACACCCAATGAACTCTGATCTCTGATTACTGACTAATCCCACACTCCAACTACTGACTCCATCCCTTGGCCCAGACTGTCACACAAACTATGTGCAAATCATCTCTGACTACATTCAGTACTCATACTGTTTTGTGTTAACCATGGTCAATCTATGCATCAGACTTTACGGTTACTTTATTAGGCAGGGTGCAGGTAGACGGCTTCATTTTGGCCATGATGTCCTCCACCTCCTTCTGTGAGACATCAGAGAAGGAGTCCAGGGGCTGGGAAATCCTAGACCAGGGGTCGGCAACCCTAGGCACCAGTGGCACGCGGACATTGCACTACCCTAATAATTGAATACATTAAAAATGTTCAGACATGAAGAAATGTCATTGACCTTAAAAAATCACTATGCAGCAATAGCGCCCCCCTCCCCATAATTATTTTCCCACTAGATGTGCCCCATTGATGCATTGCTTAGATGGCAAAGAAGCCGACAGGTCGGGCCTTCCACTCTTCCTGGACCGCAGAATTTTTGTGCTGTGTGCACTTATGTTTTGAAAGTGTTGCGTGTCGAACATACAATGTTAGACGTCATTACGAGACAAAGCGCGAAAAGACTTTCAAAGATCAGGCAGATAGGAACGATAAGTTATTTCAGACACACAAGGGAGTTTAGGCTACTTCCAACCACATTGACACATATCTGCGAATACGCGCCAGCTTCAGTCAGAGTTCGCAGAGCGCTTTGGGGACTTTCAGAAGTAGGCGCGCGGTGTTCTCTTCCTTGATCAAACCAGCTTTGACGGACATGAAATTTATTTGGCTCTGATAGAGTGGTTGGGCACATATGGAAATGCAGCTGATTGAGTTGAAGAGCTCAACATTGTGGGTGAGCAAGTTCAATTAACTTACAAAACACATCGCACGCCTGCTGAGCATCTTTACCGAAAAGTTCAGCTGTCTGCGCAATATCGCACTAACCCTGACATAGCCCGCCCATAATACGAATGTTCATCGGATGAACAGCAGTATTATGGTCGGGCTATGTCAGGCTATATTGCACTGGCATCAACCTATCTGCGTGAACAGATATTTTCGCACATGAAGTAACATTATGTCCTTTGCCCCTCCCGAAGTCGTCTGACAGCGGTGCATTCCGAAACATGCGTCCAAAGTGACCAATTACCAACCGCACATTTCAGAGCAAAGTAAGGGGAAGCACATTGACCATTAGGCAAAACATTTATTTTCTAACAAGGCAAGGCCTATTTGAAATTGGCAGGTTATTGTAATTAAGTTACTTAGCCTATTATGTTTTTTTTCAATCTGTGCTATTATTATCAGTTCCATCTTCAATTGGCTCTATGAATAACATGCCTACTGTCAGATTTTGGATGTTAGGCCTACTTTGTGAATTTGTTGCCTATATGGTTGTTATCTAATGGGAAGAGAGGGAGAGGGAAATATGGGTGTTCTAAAACCTTGAAGTCTGTGAGGATAAAACAGTGCAATGGTGTTTTACATTTGCTCAATGTCCATATCCATCTAAATATGTAGCCAGTATTTTAATTTCACATAGTTAAAGACACCTACTGGCACACTAACTAATATGAAAATTTCTAAATGGCACAGCATGGCAAAAAGGTTGCCGACCCCTGTCCTAGACAGTGGGACAGCAGCCGGGGGGGGGGGGGGTTAACGGATGTTATCGACTTTTTGTTTCAAGAAGTTTATGTGCATGTTGCACCTCTCTGCCGTTTTCTCTGTGTGAGAAGGTGGTGGAGGTTTGAAGAGGTGGTTTATTGTTGTGAAAAGTTGTTTGGAGTTGCCAGGATTTTTATTGATGATGGAGGAGTAGAACCTGGAGCGAGCCACCCTCAGAGCATCTGCATACTCCCTCCTGTGATCCCTGTATGCCTGTTTATAAACAGTAAGTCCGGTTGATTTAAGCCGCCTCTCAAGGGCACGCCCAGCAGTCTTCATCTTCCGCAGCTCGCAGGTGTACCATGGTGCTGAGCGTGTGAAAGAGACAGACCTAGATGTTACAGGGGCGTGGAGGTTGAGAAGGCTGCTTAAGGACTTGTTGTAGAATTCCACAGAATCATCAACAGAGAGGCAGTCGCCGTAGCCAGAGGAGAGGCATTGCAAGTCCAGGGGCCAGGCCTCTGAGTTGATTTTTTTGAGGTTTCTGAAATGGATTTGGCGTTTTGGTTTAGTGTGAAATGATGGAAAAGGCAGCTCAAATGAGACAGCCTTGTGATCAGACACTCCAAGGTTGCTGATGGGGGCGGAGTCAGAGATCACCAGGTCGAGTGTGTGGCCCTTGGAGTGTGTTGGAACCTCAACATGTTGCTGTAGGTTGAGGGAGTCTAGTAGCTGCAGAAAGTCAGAAGTGAGATGAGAAGGAGAGTCAATGGCAGTGGGATGGGGGACAACCCCAAGTCCTGTCGGTGGATGACGGCTAGGCCACCACCCCGGCCGGAGCTGCGTGCTGCCTCCAGGTAACTGTAAACCTCTGGTCTGTGCCAGGTTTCAGTGAGGCACATGAAGTCCAGTCCTTTTTCCCTTATGTGTTCCTCAATCAGTGCAGAGTTATTGTTTATGGATTGAGCATTTAAAGGGACACCAGGCAGGACTACGGTTTTCTATCTCCGGAGCTCCACCTACAGTCGCCGAAATATTCGAAAAAATACAACTGCATTACACATTCTCAACAATCGATGTAAATTTATTTGCAAATCAAAGAGTACAAACCAGAGATGATATTTTTTGTGTGTTACGTTGTCTGACAAGCCGGTAATAAATGCGATTTCAGTTATACCTACTTTCAGTTTCTATTTCGTGGACCCGACACTCTACCAAACTGCAAGCGGGATTACCGCGAAACAAATGCTTGAGTCTGACGAGAGAGCCATCGGTCACCCCATAATGAACCATTTAATCATCGAAGTGACTTCGAGGCTGGTAAATTAACAGTAAAACGTTGCCTGGTGTCCCTTTAAAAGTTCCAATTTGGCCAATGATTGTAAAGTGAGCCTCTGAACAGGTCTCAGCACGTTATAATCCACTCCACGTAGATGAGAGTCTGCTCCAGGCGATGTATCCAGCCGAGATTTTCTCGGTTCCGTATCATAAGTCCGACATCCCATTAGTCCGACATCCCATTAGTCCGAAAATGAGCCATTGAGGAGAGATCCCATTAGTCAGACATACCATTAGTCCGAAATAAAGAAGCCCATTGTTCCGACATCCCATTAGTCCGAAAATACACATGTAGAGATGCATGAATGGCTTGTAAGGGGGCTAGGAATTAATGACCAAAATATTGACGCTACTTGTCAGTGTTGAGCTGTTCTCGCTCCTCTGTGTGTGAGTGAATGCGTGTGGGCATATTGTGTGTGTCCTCCTCATTTTGAATGCTAATTTGTGATGGGTTTTGTAGTAGGAAGTTTTTAGACTGAAGCAGTTTGATGTTCATTTGCACACACACACACAAAAAAACACATCCACGGCTGATAGATAATTGTCGCAATTTAGGGAATGCGAACCTTGGTTGCCCGTGCAACTGCCACGCACGCATCCCCTACCCCACTCTCTGCTAATGCTTTTATTTAATTAACCATTGAATAAATCCAGACTGCGGTCTATTTCCTAAAAACTCCGTCTGTCATTGTTTTTGTTAGACTGACGTGACACTCTGTGTGAATTCCGTTATGTTTCAAAACTCATAATTGGTAATTAAACATAATGATCACAAAGAGTTTGTCCTGGAAGAAACGGGTCCTATTGCATGGGATATGCTTGCGAGTGCACATTTCGTAGGTAGCTTATACAACCTGCGGAGTTTCGCACCATCTCTCTGTTGCCTGCATTATGCAGAAAGCAGATTTGGATAGCCTGCTTGAGATTGGACAGTTGAATGAATAGGCTATTATATTTTATTTATTTGTTCTGTAATGTTCTAACCAACCATACTATAGTGGTCCGCAAGTAAGATATAGTGGTAAAGTTTATGTCCAATTACGCGCAACTCCAAGGCCAATCTGGAGACGTCTTTTGCTCAAAATCTCTCATACTTGACTTGTCCTTTTCGTTTGGTAGCCAATCTATAGCCTAGGCTACCGCTATCAGACATGATATCCATATACTTTGATTTTGGAGAAATTAGTGCATTCAACTTTTGGGACATGGTTGTTTGTTTTTGTGCTGATTTAGGATACTCTTAAAAGCGGCTGCTTTCTGCAGCGGCCACCCGACGTTTCCTTATCCTTACAACTTCTCAAAGTTTAGGCTACTTGTTGTTTCCAGTAGATTTTTTCGTTAAGATATTAACCTTGTTTGATTTATAATGTGGTAAAACTTAGGAATTAGTGCCGAATAGACCGCTGGTATTGTGTTATTCACTGCTTAAACCAGCGCACTTCTGCAGCAGCCTTTTTTCCCCAGCAGTGAAGACATTAAGGACTGTCAACATGGGCGTAGCTACAATAAAGGACACCTAATTTTTCGAGCCGAAAATAAGTTAAACATTCTTAATTAATCCCTTTGCGCGCGTTAGTGCCGCAAAACATATCTCCGGTTTTGCTTCATTGTCTTTCGGAAGCTTTATATGGGCATGATACCTCTTACAATCGAGGTAGCCTATTTGGTAAACCTGATCTAATTAAAACTAAACAATCAGATCTACCCATTGGTATCATTGGTAACGTACTTGCTAGAGATTGAGAGGGTTTAATTTCAGTGTAAATATCGCCTATATTTAGGCAAGGTATGTCTTTATAGTGTTAAAGGCTGAACTTGCTAGATCATCACACATTATAATATAGACCTATAATTTGCAGAGAATTGAAACCTGTGAAATGAACACAATTTTTAAAACTGTAATCTGTGGTGGGAGCACATTATTGTAGACTAAATAATTGGAGCATTTAAATCATTCACTGAAGTAAATGATATTTTTTCCAAACACAATCAGTGGCAGGTTACACTGTTGTCACAATATCATAAATAGCCTAAAGAATTCTGTGCTAAAAAGATACAGCTGAATATTCAGCATTGCTCAGTTATGTAGCCTATTAGGAAGGAAGGAGGAGCTGTGTCTCATTGACTTTCAGTGGGTATGATTTCTGTGTTTCCATCAGAAAAAAAGTCTATCATGATGTGCTCCTACCATTGCATTTTTAAGAATTAAAAATTTCAGTAGATCTCTTATGTTGAAACATTTTTCGGCGCGCTGTGCGCGCATTTAGGACCTCGTAATTTCAAAATGCTGTATACGGCCATGACTGTCAATGCTTTACTTAATCCCTGTGTGTGTGCTTTTGCTGTGTGTCAGACTCTTCAGTCAAGTTGACTGCAAACATACAATTGTCATTAGGCTGATTGCCACTGTCTTCTCAAGCAGCTACTGTTACATACAAGACTTAAGTATCTCAATTAAATCATTTAAATCAATTAAACGTGACTATATCGCACTGGGCTCCGCACTGCGCCTCTGTTCAAAGAACTTCAGTTCGCGACACCCCCTCTCCTTCCCTCATCACAAAGTGTGGGCACGGAGCAGCAACAACCTGCGCCTTGCCGTGCGGCTGCATGGAAGCAACTGGGAACATAGGACCTGGGGAACATAGGGATGACCCCGTACTCAGTGCTGTGGCAAGTAGTGTTTGGATATGTTTTCTGAGTTTGAAACTAAAAACAATGTAGACTACTGAGAAAACGTATTTTCACGAGAAAACGTATTTTCCTTCGCGGACTGCTGGGTGGACTCATTCACCAGATTTGGTAAAATGTATTGTTCTTCTGTGTTTTCATATTGCTTGACCTAGCAGAGACAGCAATCCCATTTTTCCTTTTTTTCTGTGGATTATATTTTTGGTTTGCTATATCGCAGACAAAGTTTTGTCGGCAGCGGCCCTCTCGCTTTCCTGGATTGGATTATTGACTCTTGTGCGTGGTCTTGGCAAAATACAGGACATCTTTCGTTTAGTTTGGACTTGTAGGTTTATTTTCAGGACTGAATGAAAGGGGGAATTGCAATGCCTGGGATTGTTTGGGACATTTAATTGTGTGTGAATAGCGCCGCTGTGCGCGACCTGGGTTATTGTTTCATGTGTATCCTCCTTTACTGTTAAACCGAAGAAAGGGACATCGTTTCATAGCCTGTAATTAAGAGACGCACTCAGATTTGTAGCCTACCTTGTACTTTATTCTCAGAATTATCTGTTTATTGCATTCATATTTAGTCATTGAAAAGAACCCCTTGATTGTTACAACAGGCCAGCACATTTCCACCTCTTTAGACACACGATGCTACAAAAAGACGTCTCCTTTGTTCCACGAATTTTGCGTCTTTCATTACAAGTCATCCATCCATCTCTACTGTGTATGGTCGGACTAATGGGATTTCGGACCAATGGGCCTGGTTTTTTCGGACTAATGGTATGTCTGACTAATGGTATCTCTATTCAATGGTTCATTTTCGGACTAATGAGATTTCGGACTAATGGTATGTCGGACCAATGGTCCGTCCCCGATTTTCTCGCAGTGGTTCCCACACTGAGTTGCAGAGATCTCGCGATGTTTCCAGGAATATTGGTAGCTGCAGTGAAGGTGCTCTGATGACGCGTCAGTGGCGCGACGTATGACCAGAGAGATGGGATGTTTACAGGGAAAGTTGTGGCTGAGCGGCTTGGCTTGTTATGGAAGACGGATTTTCTACCGGAGCCTCTGTGGATGTAACGAGGACGGCGAAGAATTCCACGTTCTTTGATGGTAGAAATGTCAAACCGAGGAAAGGTTGCAGGATTCACTTTGCGTAGCTGGAGGCTGGAATAGCTGAACCTCATACTGCTAGCGTAACATTAGCAGGTAACGATAGCAGACACAGCTAACGCTGGTGGTGGAGGTTGACGGGCAAGCCAATGCTACAGATGGATCCAGATGGAATAAAGTTGACATCAGCAGCAGGTAGGTGCCTGGCTAAAAAGTTATTCCAGTGGTCAGCGTGGAGCCCAGAATGCACATAACGTTAACGTTAGTTAGTAAAGACTGGCTGAGCAGTCACTCAGTGCACAAGTTCGTAAAAGGTGAGAGCTGAACGGGAAAATTAACGTTATGTTATAGGCGCTGTTAAACTTGATGAGCAAAGTTAAAATAAAGTTCACGAGTGGAGTGGAGAAGCGGCGAACAGACAACGCCAGTGTCCTCTCCTCTCCCTCGAGCATCTGTCACCTGTGGGTTTTGCTGTGGGTTTGTTGTAGTTGATGAGTTGGCACGTTCGGTTTAACTAAACCCGGTGTATATATACCAACCCGTCGCCATAAACCCCCACTATGTTTCTCTGTTAATGCCGTCTTGAGCAATCATGTGAATTATTAATCCAAATCTTGCACAATTCTCATCCGGCACTTGTGAAACACTGCCGGATGAGCACTCTGCTCGATTTAATCACAGATGACCTTCAAGTGACATCCCAGATTTACGACTTTTAATATCCTACTTTTTCTAATTTAATTGCCCAACTAAGACCTCTGTCTTAAATCTCTTTTTACCTAGGATTTGTCAAGCATGCTGCTCGCATACTTATCAGGAATAAGTTTGGCGTTTTTCCGAGTATTTTAATATTTTTATCAAAAATATTTTTTTCACGAAATTATTAATTGATAATTATTAATTTTAATTAATACCGAGCCCCACGTTAGGCGCCATGAATTCGTCCTCCCAAGTGGTAGCTGCAATATCCCGGCTTTATTTTATTAATTATGAGTCTCAAGCTCTTTGCTTCACTCCAATTGCAACTACAATACCCCTAACCTACCATTAGGGGCTGAGAGACCTAATACCTCATACAGCTATACGTCTTACTCTACCTGTTGTACCTAATTGTCTAAATGGTAAAAGAACATCTGAAGGTGATCAGTCTTCAGTGTCCTTGTTAGACTTTATCCTATACAGGTTTTGAGCTGAGGTATTTGACTTACGTATAATATATTTGGCTTTAATGGTCATAAAACACAGGTACTACTTTTACAGCGAAGCCTCCAGAATAAGATTAATTTTGACCAGCAAAATAGTAATACAGTGGAATCCGCTTATAGTGGTCACGTTGGGCCGGGCCAATTTGAACACTATAAGCGGTTGATTACTAAAACCGAATTTACCTTTATTTCACTTATTTTTATGCAGAATTCAATGAGAACAATGAAATAAAACAGATACAGTAGCTTCCACATTTATGGAATTTTATTACAGTAGGCCTACCGTATCATTCAAATTTAATACATGTAACAGTCCATACTGCGCTGTGCGCAGACATAACTCTGGTACGTAACTTATAGGCTATGTGCCGTGTGTCGGCTCTGCAGACAGTGCTTTTTTTAACAAGACTGTTTCATCAGCGTTCCAGATGCTCTCCTCACTGTATTCCTCTCTCATTCTGACCCACTGTTGCTCGAGCCACTCGTCGCGTGACACAGTGTCAGCCTCAGCAGCCTCACCGTGCAGCTTCTTAAACACAATGTTCTCCCTCTTTTTAAATCGCTCAAACCAGCCGCTAGAAACTTTGAAACTCTCGTCTCCGAGGCTTGTTGCTAATGCTGCAGCCTTCTCCCTGACCAAGGGTCCGCTCAACGGAGCGTTGCGAGACCGGGCATGATCATTCCAATAACTACACGTAATTTTAAAATTATTTTTGCTATTTTATTATGTTTACATTCATAAAATGGCCAAAAATGAACATTATAAGCGGATTTCTTGATTACTATAAGCGAATTATTTAAACAGCATTTGTATAGAAATGATTCCGTCCCAAGCCTTTTGATCTATATAAGCGGCTGATTACTATATCCGTGACCACTATATGCGGATTCCACTGTAATCTAAAGACATAGGCTGAAAGTTCAAAAGATTTCTTACCAATCCTTTTGAGGTTGAATGAACCAAACGAGAAACGATATAAGTTTAAGGTTTTCTCTTTTTTGTAGTTTCAGTACTTCACAACGTTACAGGAAGCGCGGCACTTACTTACAATGAATAAAAAATAAAACAAAGTTACAGATAAACGGCTAGGACTTCTTCTTAATGTTGAGATCACAACTCAGAGCAAGTAGTCGTTGCAAGTGTTCAGCATCCAGTCGAGGTCCCAGCTTGACACAAGAGGAATGGGGATGGCGCGAGGTCGTCTCAGTTGAAGCGTCCTCCAAAGCGTGACCTCTAACTCAAAACCCGGTGTATATATACCAACCCGTCGCCATAAACCCCCACTATGTTTCTCTGTTAATGCCGTCTTGAGCAATCATGTGAATTATTAATCCAAATCTTGCACAATTCTCATCCGGCACTTGTGAAACACTGCCGGATGAGCACTCTGCTCGATTTAATCACAGATGACCTTCAAGTGACATCCCAGATTTACGACTTTTAATATCCTAAAACACGTCTTCCTGGAAGGATACTACTAACCCTACTTAATACTTGCATTAATTAATCACCATTCATTACTTTTAGATATACTAACTCCAAGAACATTCTAATTACATCAATGTCTAACTAAAAACAATGAATTGAAGAAATAAAACATTTCAGATACATTTATAGTTAATATAAAATCAATACATTTAAAATTAAACATTCCAAGTACATCCATGTTTGAATAAAATAATAAATTAAAGATTAGATTAAGTACTAATTCAAACAAAAAGAAAAAGGGAATACAAGATCAAATAACAAACTTGAACACTTAGGTAAGATCAATAAACTTCTAAGCCCTAGCCCCCACTATGCCCATTTCAACATAGATATAAAGAAAGCAGTTTAATATAAAGTAATTAAATCTCATCTAAGCCATCCAAGCTCATGTCAGTTAATTTCCGTATGCATGTTGCAACTCTAACGGTGGTCGCATTCTTGCCAGCATTAGGGTCAAAAGGGTCAAAGGCAACAGAGGGGTCAGAGGGAGAACTAGGGTCAATGGGTGCACTACGCCTCTGCCTGCACCTAGCTGTAGCTGTCTTTGACAAGTGGAGAGTGTCTGGTACTGCCGCTGTTTCCCTTCTACCACTTCTGGGTTCCAAAACAGTGTGTGTGAGTGAGTGAGTGTGTGTGTGTGTGAGAGAGAGAGAGAGAGTGTGTGTGTGTGTACATAATAATATAATGCTACTGAAGGAAGTCTTATGCAGGAACTGAAAGTAAGAACTCCCAAAACTCCAGAGGGAAATGAAACCAATAAACCTCAATTGCTCCAGTGAGTAGTGTGTGTGTGTGTGTGTGTGTGTGTGTGTGTGTGTGACTAACCTGCAGGTTGTACCATAACTGGAGGAGCAGCAGGTGGATAGTGTGTGTGTGTGTGTGTGTGTGACTAACCTGCAGGTTGTACCATAACTGGAGGAGCAGCAGGTGGATAGTGTGTGTGTGTGTGTGTGTGTGTGTGTGTGTGTGTGTGTGTGTGTGTGTGACTAACCTGCAGGTTGTACCATAACTGGAGGAGCAGCAGGTGGATAGTGTGTGTGTGTGTGTGTGTGTGTGTGTGTGTGTGTGTGTGTGTGTGTGTGTGTGTGTATGTGCTAACCTGCAGGTTGTACCATAACTGGAGGAGCAG